>JAAAKQ030007845.1:2657-18546 GCA_010016005.3 Zanna intricata | reverse complement strand
TGTATATATGTTTTTAATGATTCAAGAGTATGGCCGAACTAAACGTCAAGTCAAGAATTAAAACAGCGAGTGGTGTAGTTATGAAGCTAGAACATCGAAAGAAGTAATTTTTTCTATACTTTTCTCGCATACACGATTTCACAGGTTTTAGAACATTGGTACGTTCAAAAATTTAAATATTTAAAAAATAATTATTTTATTTTATATACCGGCTGATATGCTACTTTAAACAGGGAATTTAAATTGATAACTGCACGACCACATAAATCTGTGATGAATGAAAGTAAGTTTGACGGTTTTGATGATGAATATAGGCCGGTGTATAAAATTGCAGTCCCAGCGGCCGAACTAGGTGATATTTTACTATTAATTTTAGCTATCTTTACTGGGGGTTCGTCAGCCATCTCCATGTCCGATGTACGACTTCCTGACATTCTTCGATATAATATTCCAGTAACCGACTTAACTGCATATTTTGCTGATAGACAACGGCACAACAAGGCTAAGCCGATTGCCATTCCGATAGAAAACCCCCAATTGCCTGTCTATCAGCAGCACGTATATGATGATGTTCTGTGGCCGATTCGTATGCGCATCAGCTCAAGCGCGATCTGATCATCGATGGTGACCGGGAGCCCGCTAATTTTTCTTGGGAAGAAAAAGAACAATGAAGATTAAAAAAAAAAAATTTGATTTTTCTTCCGGGTAATTTTAACATTACTCTGTACTCTCTTCTCTTTAGCCTCCGGTCCGTAAGGTATTACTTCGGAGGATAAATGAGAATGATACGAATGAATGTAAATGAAGTGTAGTCTTGTACAGTTTTCAGGTTGACCGTTCCTGAGATGTGTGGTTAATTGAAACCCAACCACCAATGAACACCGGTATCCACGATCTAGTATTCAAATCCGTATAAAAGTAACTGCCTTTACTAGGATTAGAACCTTACAACCTTTGATTTCGAAATCAGCTGATTTGCGATGACGAGTTAACAACTAGCCCGAACCAGTTAACTTTCCAGCCCGTGGGCTGGGCTGGGTAATTTTAATCTGTAATATTGTATAACACCAAACCGTAATTTTACGTGTCAAGCTGAAATTAACAAAGTAAATTAAAATCGGTGCTTTTTGATAAGAGGCTAAAATACAGAGGGAGAGACTAAACGATCGCAGTAATTTTTTAAATTAAAATCTTATTTAACAAAATGTGAGAACACGCCTACTAAGTGGATAGACTGCAGCTAGCAATAAATTTCTGCGTGACGCATCATCCAACTCGCTGAAAATTATCTACTACGTAAGTAAAAAAAAATTATGTATATAAATGAAAGGGAATGCCGCTGCAACAGTAAGACCCACCTCCTCGTGCGTGTGCGATGTGGGTCATTTAAATGATTGTGGGGGAGGCGGCGAGTAATGGCAACACTGCAAAGAACAGTTGTTCGGTGACGTGCGATATGGGAAACGCATCATGGCGGACAGCTGACAAGAAGGAAGAGACCAGAGCGAGTGAGAGGGATCGACGCACCCCACCGCTACAGCATAATACTAGCACTTCTAAAAACATCACGATCCGTATTAATAAAATAGCTAACAAAACACAGCGACTACGATAATAAGACGACAGAAAATGAACACGATATCTGCACTAAAACAATACAACTCTGCTGAAGAATGAAAAATGATAATCACAGACTACTACGTTTTACAACCGGTCATAAATAACAAGTTAAAAAAGACTTAACTATACGTTTAATATTTCCTCAGAAAAAAAAAGCCGAATTAATGTAATATCGTTGTTAGAACAAGTTTGTAAACATTACACCTACCGTCCGACAAACCAATATATTAGAGAACAAGTATTTTTTAAAAATGGGAATAACATACAGTTAAAATTTCAATGCGAAAAATAATAATTTATATTTATAAAAAAAAAAAGAAAGTAAAATTAATAATTTATTTAATACGCGCCTTCAAAGAACTTACGGATAGAAAAATAATCAAAGGGTGCTAGCCGGTAAGCGCACATTTATATCGATTCAGAATACAAGGATTGATCGGCGCTGGGGCGCCAGGATGAATTTGTAAAAAATCTGTTTCTGCAAACACTCATCTAGTGTAATGTATATATCGTAAACAAGTATCGGATGTTTTCCACTACAGGACTGCAGTGCTTAAAGCTTTTGCTATAAAAGTCGGGTATTAAAATAATAACCGGACTACAAGCAGTAATTACTGAATTTATTGCGCTATTTTTAAGAACCGATAATTACTATCGTATTTACTTTATATTTTTTAGGCATTTATAAGCTGTACATCATTTGTATATCTAACGTCAATCAGATGAAGTTAGCGAGCCTAGGTTATGTTAAGTTATATCGACTCTGTGTACCGAAGAATTTCCTAAATATATACATTATAACTAAAAGGAAAATAACTAAAATGGATCTCTTACATTATATGACGACTATAGTCATAGATCCCAGAAAATATGATATTCGTTTCAGGCGAATATCACATAAAAAATTATATATTATCGTCTTCTATCATACCAAAAAACACTATTTTTTTAAAATTATTGTTACTAGATCAAGATCTCGCTTCGTGTTATTTTTCGTCGTCTTTTTCGTTCATGGGCGGTGGGGAATGATTGAAGGTGAGGGGTCGTCAGAGGCGGGAAATTCTATTTTTAAAGTAGATTAATTTTTTTTTTGTATAACTTAAGAACTGTAGTACTTCTCTCCAAACTACATTTTCAGTATTCTCTCCTTTTGCTTTTACATCTACTCTAACATTTTTGCAATATTTAGAATGCTGAAGAGTGAGAATGCTGATGTAGTTAAGCTGAAGGTGATGACGCAATCTTCAGTTATTTTTAATTTTATACATTTTTTCGTTTTCGTTCAATTCACTATCGAAAATGATTATCAATATGGACAGTTTTAAAGAATGATAGAATAGTAAATCGGATTTATTTATCTGATATCTCCCAAAAATGGGGTGCAGGCGACTATTGATAACATATCTAGGGTTCATAAGATTTCATTTAAAAAAGAATGACGATATCGGTCCAGCAGCTGGGGCCGGGGATTGCAAAGTTTTATATTGATTTCCCCATAAGAAATTTACAGTTGAAGTTGTTCTTTGCTACAGCTCTCGAAAATGGGGGGGGGGCGGAAGAGGGCAAGGGACCGTTGAAGACATATCTCGGGATCAAAAGCTAACATTTATAAAAAAAAAACTGCAGTCAGACCAGCGGCGGTCGGGGCCGGAGGGCTCTGTCAAGGTTTTTGCCAATTATTTTAATACATAGATAAATTACATTTCATTTTTATACAGATCTGTCGTGTAATGAAGTACATGCCCGATTACATTTCGCCAGCTGTTCTCGTCTCAGAACATTAAATGAACCGTAAAAAAAACAAAAGATGTACCCATAACACTGCAGTGAAGTATCGTAGCGCAAGGGAAGTTTTAATGCGGAATAATAACGGATCGTAGCCTTCCACGATCGATTAAATAATAACGCGCCTTCCTTCCTGACTAGCATACGAATCGCTACACTGTACAAAAGTAAATCCTATAACAAAATCTGAATCACCGTCCCACAGCATCCCGAGACGGCTAATACAGATAAAATTTAAAACGCATCGCCAACAAGCCTTGATCCTAGTTACACGTAATAGACACCCACATTTTTGTAATAAAAATCTTTTAAAACAATTACCTGTATACTTCACGAATTTCCTGTACTTTTCTGCTGATCTTTTATTTCATTAATATACAAAAATACAACAATTAATTTTTGGGTTTAATAACTTTAGTTCGACTTATACACTGATGTGGATAAGAAAACGATCTTTAATAAGCCCAATACACATCCTAATAATAAAAATAATATTTTTTCGATACCCTAATTGTGTTTGAGAGTAGATGAGTCCAGCTACGGTTTGTCATCTACTTTTCGACAACTATTTTGGTCAGAAATGATTTTTTCTCGTTTTCATTAGCAAGGTGGGAAAATATAAAAAAAAAAAAAAAAACCGCAGTAGGTCATTATAATCTTTATGGAAAAATGTCCAAATAAAACCGCTAAACAAAGTAACGTAATAGTATGTTAACCGACAAAAAGGTACCACATACGGCACCAACGTTAATGCGTTTCTAAGCTTTAATGTACAGACTGCTTTTCTTGAAGGTAAAAAAAACCATTGTTCCAATAGTTCCATCATTTAATACGTGCGCTCTGACATCAATAGTAACAAACAATTTTCCCATATTGCTGGCGATAATTTTTTTAAATTTTTTTATTAATTGTGTCCGATACCAACCAATCTCTTAATCTATCGGCTCAGAAAGTTTAAATCGGGCGAGGCCAATGATAAGGGTATATCGGACGGTAACAAAAAATATTTTGAAGATAAGATTTTTCATCGAAAACTGATACTTTTCTATTGATGTTCTGGAGACGAATTTTAATAATAGAATGAATTTTAATTTAATAGAATAATATTAGCTTTAAAATGAAAGCTTCCTCTGTTTTTCTTTTTCACATTAATAAAAGAATAGGCGTAAAAGAATTAAGAGAGCCGACTCCAAAAAGTGGGATAGGACAAAGGAGAAGAGGAGAATTATAAGATACTAAGCTTCCATAACAATTTATTATCTATACTGAGCACACGGTTTAAAAAAACAAAAGAAAATCAGAGTATTCGCTGAAAAAGAAACATGATGTCATAGCCGATTTATATGTATCGCCAACAAATAATTTAAAGACGATTTATTAGGCTCAAAAACGGGCACGGGAAATGTAGTAGTTGCGGTTAGTGGCGTATAACGAATTCATACTTCATTTCAAGGGATAGTGGAACGACCAGAAGTACACGATATTCCACCTGACACGAGTCTGCTTGACCGTAAACCTGTACTACAGCTACATTCCACATTCACTTTTTTAATATATTCATCCGGTTTGAAAGAACCTTCACCAAGACATAAAGTTATTTTGATATAGTCAATAACTTCTGCCACGAAAAATTAACAAAATTATTGTTAAAAAAAATAACTACAGTAAGAATAAAAAAAGATTCCGCAAAATAAATTAAACGTGCTAAGAAAACGTACAAAAACTTTGTTACAGAATGCATCAGGGAATATAAAACTAATCGTGTTAACAAGGAAAACTATTAGCATTTTGTTGAAACGTCGGAAAATATTACTTATACAGCATCATCAGATTTTAGCAACTCAAAATCAAACCTATCTCGGCATCCCATTCTCAGCATTATCTTTAAGAGCGTAGATTAAAAACTATAAAAATTAAACACCAAGAGGCAATAAATACCCTGAGGCTATCGAACGTACTATAAAGAGCCCAATTTATACTCCCAGTAAACAACTGTGTTTAAACAGTCGAATCTTTGTAATCTCTGCTTTCTATTTGGACCGCATTTGAAAAATTTTCCCTCAAAGAATGAAGTTATCAGAAATACAAGTATCTGTAACTTTTACTAAATATGTTAAATTAAGTGCAACTTCTTAAGACTATTAAATTCAAAAGTTTCTACACGGTCGCATGATTTAGTTGCAAGATTTGCAGACGTACAGTTTTACAGATATAAACCCAAGGTGTTGCCGGTTTTATACGGAAAAATTTACGAGTTTCGTTTTTAGAATTTCGAATAAAGGATCTCCCTATACATTTAACTTTTACTGAATTCAAACCTTTTACTTCAATAATCTAAAACCGACAGCATGACGTAAATTTTTAAGTAACTTATCTGACTTCGATAAAACTTGTTATCACCTCTCGGACAGCAAGAATATTTAAAATTCAGTTAGGTCTTTGGTGTTTTTGTAAATCGTTGCAGATTATTTTATATTCTATATCTACTAGATTATAACGATACAACTGACCCTGCTTGTGACGCAAATTCGTTCGTCGTTACGGAATATTTCACAGTGCTCTTACGAGATAGAGAAAAAATAATGAAGTTTGCAAAATACTGAAAAATAAATTCCCAATACCCGTAGTCGCTACACTAATATTTCTTAACCGACGATAACAGTTTGTACATGTAATTGTTTTATATCCCCCCGACTACATCCAACATTGTCTAGAATAGACATATTTACAAAAACACAAAACTGGATTCTAATTTCGCATTCAGAAAATAGACAGCACAAGCATGTAATATGACGCCTTACTTGTGAATCGCATTCACAAGTAAGGCGCATTGTTCATCTTCCGACCCAACAACCGATATAAAATCTATTCCGACAAAATAATTACATAATCGATTATACAATACATCGGTTAAAATGTTTAATACGAGAGATCAGTATAGCTCTTAAAGTAAACGCTACTCACAGAAGGAGAAATTATATCGATGATAAAAAACATTCTGACCCTCACCGACTTTAATCGATCTGTAAAACGGTTACGGTAAGTATTTTCCCAAAGGTGTAATCAGAAAAAAATATAAAGTTGTACTAGTTTTAATAATAATTTTTTTCCAAATTGGAACATGCACCACCGGCCTCCGTGGCTGAGTGGTAGCCTTTCATCCGGGTTCGAATCCCGGTCAGGCATGGCATTTTTCACACACGCTACAATTCATTCATGCCATCCTCTGAAGATATACCTTAACGGTGGTTCCGGAGGTTAAACAAAAAAAAAAAAAACAAAAAAGGAATAAGCCCAACAAGGAAAATAAAAAAAATATTTTAATTTCTGAAAATGCTTTTTAAATAATTAAAATTTCAAATCAAACTTATTACTTATTAATCTATTATAATTCGTCAGTACCGGTACAGATTTCAAACGATTTGTATAAAAAATATTCAAACATTTTGCTGGGTTGAATCACAGCCCGTAGATCCCTTGTATTTTAATTTATGTGGTCATTGAGTAATAATCACAAATTGATGATCTTAAAATGTGGGTCTTAATTATTTTTGTTAACGTTTTCATCCCTCTTAAATGGGAAGAAATCGGATTGGAGGCAGTTTCTTAAAACTACCAGATCCGGACTTCTTTTGATTCATATGATGCACCTTAAGTACAACAGTCACCGGTAGTGACTGTTCAGATACAACAGATAGAAAGTAATGATATTAAGCATCCGAACCTTACGTCTGCGTCTCTAGAATAAACAAAGTAAATAAGTAATTTCAGCAGCGTACAGCACCCGCATTTCGGGAATTATAAAGCTGACGAGTAACGGATCTCTGTAAAAAGCACAATGGAAAAACCGGTTCGCTCGTCTCGCATAATATTTCTTATTCTTGAAATGTTATTGCCGTTTTCAAGTCGCTTCTTAAAAGTCAGACCGCGTAAAACGGTAATTTACGCACACTAATGGTTTTTCGCTCGAAGAAAATGTCGACCATCGCTGCCACTTCGTCGTCTCAAAATCGTCTTATACCCTGCACCATTTACACGACAAGACTAAACCGTATGATATATGTTCAATAAAAACTGGTTCGGCTGTTCTGAGTACCGGAGAAAAAAATTCCAGCGAAACCACCTTCCTAAATAAACAGCCGGATAAAGATATCATTTGGAAAGGCCTGGGGTATAAAAAAAAATTAAATCAGTAAAACAAAAAATTCGGCCTTAATACAAAAAATTTTTGTTACATACAATGTACACGTAAAAAACGAAACTGGAATTGTTTATGGGGGCTGGAATCGGTTATATGTATTATTAAATACTTCACATAGCAACTAACTGCTATTCACCATAATTCGATTATAAATGTGGATCTTAATGCGACAAGGTTCCAAAGAGGGGATAAACGATGAGCGGTAGATTCAGAGAAGTTTAGAAAATATAATTAAACGATAAGTCACTATTAAATGTAATTTCACACGGAGATGATAAGCATGTATAATTTTGCGTGCAGCGAAACTATATTGAGTTGTTTATCAAAACGGTTGTGGCGACCGTGAGTTACTAGTCTCGGAAAACGACGTAAAATGGCAAGAAGTGCATACCAGGCTTACTAGGTAAAGTAGAGAATAAAGTGTTTCCGCGTCACCTTCTTACAGGTGTATAAATCGAAACAAAACACGAATGCATTACAAGACGCCAGGCTTACATGCAGATACTCGGTTGGGCATGCGGCACCCATGTACAACCGAATCTGGTTCAGTTGTTCAGAACCTGCTATAGTAGGGTTCTTCAGAACCGCCTGCACTCTTTAATGGAGAGACTGAGCGCATAATGAGCATCATTATCCTCTAAGAAAGAAACTCTGACCGGTGCGTGCCTCTTGTGCTTCAGGTGTTTATATGCGTCACACCCGTAAGAAATACTGAAATACAAATTATCTACCCTGTTCGTTGAGGAAAAAGGTGTTGTACACAGTTTAATTAGGGAGTATAAACTAATGTGTTGCTATCGATAAAATGACTCAAACTAGACAATTATGTAACTTATGCAAACGCGGCAGTACGTTAATCAACACGCTTAAAAAAAATATCCAAATCATTACTTACAAGACAGCTTAGTGGGTAACCTACAAAATATTATTATCAATTCATTAAATAACAGATCTGATATAATTAAAAGATATCAGCTCTCGGTGAAAAAAAAATGTTTAAAACTCTCTCTCTAATTACAGTTCGGTAATAGGAACAGTACTGTAACAGCACTGCAAATCCTATAGATCAAACGAAAATTACAATAAAGCAACACAAACTTGAAAACACATAATTAATGTAGTAACAAATCTTAATCACTACTCAAACTGTAAAATACTCTGAAAGACGATCAGTTTTCAAACAAACAATAATTCATAAACAGTGCCGATCAAAATTCCTTTCATGTAAATAATAAATGAACTACGAACATAACCTAGAAAAACTACTAACAGCTGAACCAGAAATGGACATTTATTAAATGCACATTGTTATAGAATATTTTAAAGTTTGAAAATCTATTCCAAGGGAAAAATTCTATAAAATTAAATATTAAAAATCGATGTCAGGTAGCTAGTTGTTCGATTAAAAGAAGTCTTCGTAACTAATTAACAACTTCCTCACAAATGCAACTTCTCAATGAATTAGAATTATTTTCAAATTTATTTCTTCACAGAAATTTTAATTAAATAAACCTCATTGTAAAATAAACAAATTCTAAAACGACAGACAGATCAGATAACCACGAATAATAACATTACAAGCTACAAATAATGGCAAAATGTCTGAAATACTCACCTGAATAGAATAAGATGTTAAATTAGACACTTAACACGTAAAAACACACACTAAAGACGAAAGACTAATAAATGAATGAACACAATATTATAGAACACAATAAGAGATCCTAACGACTAGAGTTTATCAGTCAGGTCGTAAAAAAAACACGACTTAAATTTTTTGTTGTACTAGGTAAAGGCAGTGTTAGTTACACGAATAAATTAGACGGTGGCGCGGCTCTTTAAATTTAAAAATACACAGCACCGGCGACGCGACTGCACCAGCGGACTTTAAACAGACCACCGCACTACAATAAATATTCTCACAAAAACCGAAGAATAAAACCAGTCCGAACGAACGTGTAGAATGCAAGTTTTTGTTTTATTTATTTCTTCGCAGTCAGTTTTCGGTTTTTAATTTCTAGTAAATAAAAAAATGAATAATTAACTAAAATAAATTAAGTAATCATAAATAAAAAATTAAGATAAGTTAAAAAATCAGTCGATAAATTATTAAGTAAGTTCTACAATAAATATAAGTGTCTATGGAGACATCAACGGAAACCATTTCCAACACACGTAACAACACAAACACGCAACAGAAATATCCGATCACCACTCCACGCTCGCCTTCCTTTGTCTGTCTAGCGTCGTACAGCTGGCAGCAGCAACGGCAGCAGGCGCGGGGTCGGTCGAGTCCATTCGAAGGGGAAGCAGGTTGTGCGTACAAAGCAACCCCCCGCCCAAATAAAACCTACTCCGCTCTGTACTAACGTTCTTGAAAACGTTTGTAGAGGCCGTACGCACTACAATAATACCCCCTTAAATGTTATAACTAAACTATCGGTATTACCACTACCAATGCAACAGTACTATTAATAGCACCACATTATTGCTATTAACAATACACTGCGACAGTAAACAAAAAAAAAAAGAACACTCCTGCAACAGATATCAATATGAATCAAATACTTATACCACGTACGTAATCTATACATGTATATAAATATATACTTAAAATTTAAATAAGATTGTAACACTATTTAGAGTTATTTTATGATATTTAGAATAAGCGATTTTGTTAACTATTTAAGGTTTTCAAATATCTCTGATTAAACCGAATTAAAACATAAACAATATTATTTAACATGTCGGGCGAGGAAAAGGTTTTTGTTTGGGTTGTGAATTTCGGTGAAAAGAACAACCGCATTAGTTTTTGTACGTTCGGAAAAAGAACAACTAATCATATTTAAGTACTGAATCTATAGCCGGCCTCTGTGGCGCGAGCGGTAGCGTCACGGCCTTTCATTCGGAGATCACGGGTTCGAATCCCGGTCAGGCATGGCATTTCACATACGCTACAATTCATTCATGGTGGTTCCGGAGGTTAAACAAAAAAAAAAAGTACTGGATCTATGGAATGGTCGACCTTTTTTTTAACCTCCGGGGCCACCGTTAGTTATTGCTTCAGAGGATGAGATGGAAAATTTGTAGCGAGTGAGAATGCCATACCAGACTGAGATTCGAACCCGGGCCTCTGGGTGAAAGGCCGAGAAGCTACTACTCGCACCAAGGAAGCCGTCAGGTCGACCTGACTGTACAAGACTACACTTCAGTTACATTCATACATATCATCTCTGAAGTAATGTCTTACGAGGTTCCGGAAGTTAAAGAGAAAAATAAAAAAGGACAGTAAAAAAAAAAAGAAAAGTAAAATAAAGGAAAAAAGAACCCGAAATGTATTTTCATTTTAGGTATTTCCTATTTCAAAAGTTCTCACTTACCGATCGATATTTTTTTTTCCACAAAGGCGACGTATAATTTCTATCCACAGAAAAATTGGAAATATTGACCATCATATACAATGCGTGGAAAATAATAATCATAGTTTGTAAAATTGCAATTAAAATAGCATTAATATGATAGCGAACAAATATATTTGCACACTGGATGTAAGCGATGAGCAGTAAACAAGAAAAGTAAAAAACACATTTTTTGAGGAACAGATTTAATTAATTATTCAAGATGAAATCGGTTACAGGTTTACATTAAATTATAACGGTAACGTTCATATAAAAAATGTACTTAATGTGGTGGGCATCCATAAGGGAATTGATAGTTCCATAAAAAGTAATAATGACAGTATTGTAATAAATAACTACCTGAGAATTATAGAGTTCTATTTTACGTAATTCACATCGATCCAAAATTATTTCGGATAGGTTTACTGATGTCGAACTGATCATACGAATTACGACAAAACTGTTACTAACTTTATACTTCTAAAAAAGAACTGACTCTTAACCGCTAATAAATCTAAGTAATAATAAACACCAAAGAACAGAGGACTAAGAATACTGTAAGCGACCATCGCATGCCGTCGAAATAGTCAGCTATTAATATTGCAAAGTTTTAAATAGAAATCAGTATATAAATATTGAGCGGACAAACACGGCAGTATACAACATAAGGAATCAACGTATCGTGTAGCGGTGTCGTGCAGCAGCAATGTTGTTGAGGCAGGTCAAGGAACTCTCCTCGCTAGAGACCTCATACTTTCAATAAAATATATGCTAATTAATTAAATACGCGTCACGCACAAGTACGCATACATGATTGTGGGTTAATCATACACCATATTTGTCGGTCGACATAAGTAACTATCTATTACTGCCTTTATTATTTTAATAGTAATAATAATAATAAAAGTAAAAATAACAAAATACAAGTATTACTGTAGAATTATTAATTAAAAAATTATTTTTTCATTAAAAATTAGAGCAAACTATGCACAGTAATGTAATTGAATGTAACAGTTATCCAATACTCTCTTCATAATCAAACATGTTATCATCATATTCGTGAAAACAATGTTATATGTGTTTGTTACAGAGTCCATCATGGACTCAAACAAGCATGACGAAATTATTTATATATACAAAGTATATATGCAGAGTGATTGACGTGTATTACCAGCGCTTTCTAAGCTCATTCTACTAGCGAAAATAATGAAAACATTCATATAAACATGGGTCCGGAAACGCTCGTTAGTGAATACGGTTACCGCCCAGAATCCTGGGCAAAATGAAATAAAAACCATATCGAAATTTTAGGAACCCAAATTAAGAGTAAACTTGATGATTTCTTATAGTTTTTGACCTGACAAATTGAATAAAGCAGTTTCCAGAATCGTATCTCCAGTTTTCATAACATTTGGAAAACAGAAAATTTATTTTTTTAATCTTTTTAATATAAAAACTTTTTTAATTAACTAATACTGATAAATACGTAACATATATTACTAAGGCTTTTAGAGAATCCAATTCCAAGAAAAATTATGTAAAATAGCCCAATAAAAAACAATATAAGTTAAAAAATCTCATTTTATTACTAAAATAGTTACCGTATGAAAACTACGGTACGGTTTCTTTTCAACTAGAGAAAATTAAGTTAATGTACAATCAATTGATATAATGTTTAAAAAACAGAAATGTAATCGATACATATAATAAAGTTTATAGTAAGGTTTCAAAAATCTGTCCTAGTTCAATACAACTGGCTGCAAGCTTTCGGATTTCTAGCGTTGCTCTCCGCAACTCCGCACGACTTTCCTTAATTTGTGGTAGTGGCACCTATAATATAAACAACCAACACTTCAGGCGTATGAACCTTTCTTTTGTACACAGTACTTTCATCCAATCCCACACGCAAAAATCTAACGGTGTTAGATCAGGTGATCTTGATGGCAAGGGAAGTCGGGAGGCGCACCATCCTGCTGAAAGTGAGTATATTGATGTTAGTGGAACATCTTTTAATAGCAGCTTCAATTATTCCTTATGGAATTCCAAAAAAATGTCGGATTTTAGACGTTTTCTGGAAAAATTAATGATCCAATTAGCTAATCCAGAGCACATCACACATTGACGCTAAATCGGGACTGAAAATTACGTTCCAGTGTGGGAACGTTTCCGTTGCGATATTATTGGTGCCGTCCCGAAAAAACTGAGCCTTGTCAATAAATAAAATGAACCTGTGCAATCGGCGGTTCATATTCAACAAGTTGCCAGTTGCAATATTGCAAATGAAGAGAAGGATCTCTCGGTTAAAGATTTTCAACTCATTGATTATAGGAAGAACACAGTTTCTTGTTAGGAAATGTCCCACACACCAAAGACTGGTAGACTTCGAACCGCCGAAAGGTGTCGTTAACTCCCGGACTGTACTGAAAAGCCTCAATGTTTTCTTCAGTATCGGCATAATGAGGGGCAGAACAGTCGCAGTGAGTACTACTGCTGCAAAGTTAACCTGTTTCTCGTAAAGTATGGAATGTTTCACTACTTGGTTTAGGATTTGGAACTCTGCGATTAGGAATTTGATTTTTGATATTCTGTAGCAGCAGCAGTTGCATTTCCATCACATACTCCCAGGATAAATACCAAGTCAATGTATTCTTCAGTCGTAAATAACAAAGGCTTTGTTATAGTATGAGACCAATTAAAACATGCACACACATACACACTACATTGTACTGACAACAAATCAAAGCAGTAACGTAAAACATGTAATGCACTGATGATACGACATAAAATACATTGCTGATAGCCGATTTCTGTTACCAGCTTACGAAATCATAATTTCTGAAATTGTCAATTTGACAGTGAATTCGAGAAAGATACATAAACCTTAAATTTCTGAATAACATCAGTATTGGTCTTTCTATTGTATTATTTTTTAATCCTCTTTTAATCATTAATATAACAATATTTTTGTATCACTGCACTTGCTGGAAAGCAAACACGCTTCATACAAGTAATCCCTTCGTTTTCGTACGATTTGTTAGTAATAAAATTGAATTTCTTGAACGTATATCTGCTTTTTATTGGGCTAATTTACATAAATTTTCTCAAAATTAAATTCTTTACAAGTTTCAATATATATTTTAAGTATTTCTTAGTTATGTAACAAAGTTTTTATATTGCAATCGTAAAAAAAATGTGTTTTTGGACAACAGATTTTTCTGTTTTACGTCAGATATTATGAAAGCAATTGAAGACACGGTTCTGGAACCTCCTTTATTCAGTTTGTCTAGTCATACACCATAAAAATCCATCAAGTTTACCCCTTAATTTGGGTTCATAGAATTTCAGTATGGTTTTACTTCACTCTTTTGCCCAGGAATCAGTGTAATGTTTCGTAGCCCAAACTCGCTAAACTCCACGTTTATGTGAACTTTTTCCATTATTTTCGCTAGTAGAATGAGTTCAGAAAAAGCCGGTAACAATAAGTGATTTTTATCTTTATACCCTTTGTGTATATAAAAGGTTGTTGAAGTTAAAAGAGGCCCCATCATTTAGTTTAGTCTATAAATACTAGATTATTAGCAAACACCTCCCTTATAATTTACATAAGGCGTAGAAAATAGTATTCATCCACTTCTATGCATTTGTAACTACGTTTGATCACGTTCCGTTCTTGGCTACTCTTTGCTAGCTGCACCCTACCTATTTCCTGGGTGGCATCGGTAATGTTTGCCTTCTATTCATATGGATTGTCTCCTATTCGTGCAGCAATATGAGACAACCTAGAAGATAATCGTGAAGACTGCTCCTACAAACAATTTCTCTAAATAACCTCAGAGAAAGAAGTCTAGATTAGTCAGATTAAGGGATCCTGGTGTCCACAATCCTTTAGAAATGATTCTTCCACCGAAAAAATCCTGTAGCATATTCGTAGAAGAGCAAGCTGTATGGCAAGTGGCGCTGTTCTGTTGCGACCAAGAGTCACGCTCATCCTCTTGCAAGAAGGCTACGAAAAGTCGGATAATTTCTTGGTAGATGACAGTATCAAACAGTTTTTTTTTTTAAACCAAGGGCTCTGTTATTCGTCGTCTTAAAACCGCACAGTATACACCTATTTTTTGAAGGTGTAGGGGAGATTCAAAGAAAATATCGAGTTTTCAGTATCCCAAGTCTGGTAGTTCTGTTAATATTATCACCAAAGTGAAACCACGCTTCATCTGTGAATAAAACTTCCAATTAAAAATGCCAATTTTGCCTCTTATTAAATTCTTGAACTGTTGGCAGTAGTCAACCCTTTAATCACAATCAACATTAGATAGCTCAAAAAAAACTTGCATTCGATACAGATAACAATTCAATATCTTCTCGTTGCAGTACGGGCTGAACATAGTGAATGTTCTTTTCCCGACTTAGTCTCCGCAAAGAATTATGAGGAGAGATCTTGTAATTGCTACTTTAATGTCCTGTGCGACCTGCGTCGTTAAAACTGACCTATGATGAGCACGTACTTATGTGATCTAACAAGTAACCTGTTTTACAAAATATTTTAACTAACTTCTGAGACTTCTACCAATTTTCACAAGTGATTCCTTTTCAAATTTCTCACTGAACTTTCGTCGACACACGATATGAGATTTCGTCTCTAATTAAGTCTTCATCACGAATACACGTTCTTCAACAGTTAACTTCATTTTAACAAACAACACACGATTACGCAGACTTTTTCAAAAGCCAATCCTCGACAGACTGGAAATACTCAAATAAGCAGCCAATAAACCGTCCTCCCCACTCCAGCTCCATCGTAACAACATCTTCCATATTATTTTTCCCATTTAGTATAAACTACATGATGGGGCTTTCTTTTAAGTTGAACACACACACACACACA
>JAAAKQ030007789.1:0-38324 GCA_010016005.3 Zanna intricata | reverse complement strand
GTTCATCTCATCCTCTGAAGATATAACCTAACGGTGGTTCCGGAGGTAAAAAAAAAAAAAAAAAAAAAAAATTATTTATCTTATGAAAAAAAATATATTCGAAATTCAATTTTTGTATTTTGATCGATTAGAAAAATTGTTATTCGTGATATTATCTTTGTATTTCATATGAAATAGAAGCAAACTATTTCATTTAAATAAGACAAAATTTACTCAAATAAAACAGACTGCAACCTATTAGGCTACATTAAAAAATTTCACAAACTTTTATGCGAATTCTTTTTATTACTTTGTAAGGAAAGGGAGGCAGTCGCGTGCTTTTACACCATAATTGTGTTTGTTTTATCCCAGTCGAAATAGATTTTATTTAAAAAAGACTGTTACATAGAAGAAGATTCGATTTAAATAGATAAGCACTACATACGTTAGTCTTATTGAGCAGCTACGAAACTAGTACAAAAGTAATCGTATACGACCAAACACATTAATGACAATGGATTTATAGGTCATAGCAGACCTCTCTCTTTTTCTATTTAGCCTCCGGAGTTACTTTAAGGTATTACTTTAGAGAATTAATAAAGATAATGTGAATGAATATGAATGAAGTGTACAATCTCTGCTAACAGGTCAGATTTCACGGAAATGTAAACGATGAAGATAAAAACAAAGATAAAGAAAAGAACGGTTCAAAAAAGCCTCTAGATATAATGAAAAAATTAACCTAACCCAGAGAGAAAAACTCAAAATATCTTCAGACAACAATATTTTTATCCGAATCGCATAACTAATTAATAATTTTCCTTTAATATATGCTAGGATAATTTTTTTTCCTTTAAAAATTAAACTCACCCGAGAACTGGTCCAGAATTTTTAAAGCGTTAATTTTGTTCGTTCAATGAATTTGATGGAATGTGGAATTATTCAGTTGAACTAAAAACTGTTTATTGAAACTCTTATCGGAAGATGAAATTGTTTGTTATGTCATATAATTGAATGATTGCAAATGAGACGATAAGAGACGAAAGTTGTACCTGAAATTAGCATAGAACATGCTACCACCCTAGGTTATGATGGAAAATTAGGAATAATGTATTCTTTGCCTTCTTCAACCATGTGAATAAACTTCTTTTTTTTCTAATTTTTTTTTGTTTCCCTCTCCCCTGGGTTGGACCTCCAATGACAAGCCAGAAGAGGAGCAAACTCGAACTAGTGGGATTCTAGAGCGTGGACAACCAGGAAAGAGAAAGGTTCTAGTTTATTTATTTAAATTAACTCTATTTAACTGTGCAAAGGAGGCGCACCAACCCCTGCTTATGCCCCTATGGACCAGGACTGGGTCTTATATTACTCGTTTTTCATCACCATGGACTGGATCTTGGTTTCTTCTATGTAAATAAAATATTCATAGAATATTCTTCTATGTGAATAAACTGGTTGTACTTTAGCCCACCGAAATGCAAGTGATACTCAATCCATTTATGAGCCAGATTTATTCTGTTAACCAGATTACGAAATGAAGATTATTATTTCGGAAAATGTATCTGTCTTTTTACTGAAGCAAAATATTATTCAAAGTTTTCATTTTCCTAGTAATTAATAAAAAGTGATTACCTGAGAGGAAAAATTGTTTGAATTATGTGTAAATTTTTACGCTTCAATCTTTTATTTTGCGCAGCATCGTACAAGCTATATATAGAATACCGTATATGATCTCCATACGTATGTGAGTGAAATTATTTCCTTGAAAAAGAGATGTAATTTTCTTTACGTAAGATAATAATGATAGCTATTTTTTTCTTTGACAACAAGACATTGTATTCACTCTATGTGGTCCGTGAATGGAATCAGGAAAACAATATTTTATAATAAACTGCAATTTTATACAAAAGAAAACTCTTTAACTGCTGTTATCAAAAAAAAAAAAAAAAAAACAAAATGATCAATAAAATGTAATACATTTATAATATTTTTATAATTAACAATAATAAAATGTAAGTTTGAAATAATAATACATTAAAATTGTATCGAGCGTGTATATAAAAATTGAAATAATATATCTCTTAATGTAGAGCTCTGAGATCTGATAAAATCATTTATTAAAATCATAATACGAAAAAAAAGGAAACTTTAACTTCTTTCTTTCTTCTTTCTTTTTCTGTTTAGCCTCCGGAACTACCGTAAGGTATTGCTTCAGAGGGTGAATAAGGATAATATGTATGAATGTAAATGAAGTGTACAGTCTCAGTACAGTCACTAGGTTGTACAGTCTCAGGTCGACCATTCCTGAGAAATGTGGTTAATTGAAAAACCCAACCACCAAAGAACACCGGTATCCACGATCTAGTATTCAAATTCGTATAAAAATTACTACCTTTACTAGGATTTCAACCATAGAACTATCGACTTCGAAATCAGCTGATTTGCTATGTCGCGTTATCCACTAGACCAGCCTGGTGGGTTAAGGAAAGTTTAACTAAATTTTTATAAACCTTTCAGAGATTGAAGTGAAAATCTGAATAAAAAAAAAATCATTTATTTTACTGTATTTTTCTATTATCGTTTAAAATGTTATTATCTCTGAACGATAATGATAAGAGACAATCGATTAAATTATTTTGGTTAACGAAATCCAAGAGGATGAAAATGGGTTAACCTGAATTAAGGCGTAATTTTTCTACCTCTTTGCTAATGAATTTGTATATCAGACTTTGATAGTTATCTATAAGGACCATCAATAAATATCGCATTAAACTTTTGGACAACATATCTCATAAATGCTGATAGACTCTAATCCCAAATAAAATACGGATTTCAACTTTTATCTTAAAAAAAAAAGAATTATCGAAAATTTTGATTATTTCTAAACAGATATTAAGTGAAGATCACTTAATATCTGTTAATATGAGTGAAGGTTTTCCCTCAATTCGAAAAGAGGTAAACGTGAAGTTTTTCTATAAATTACCCTAAAATATATTTTGGATCTTGATTTCAAATTTATGGTCTGGTCATATAATATATCGGTACGGAACGGAACGCAAGGGTAGAGGGAGTTTATACTTTGCTCCCTACTGATCGCAGAACCTGGACCAAATATCCCTTGCTCCTACGTCTTTCTTTTTCGATCGAGTCATAATTTATTTAGTGACGGTTTTAGATTTTAATGTTTTGTTTATCGACGGAGTTGGTTTTTGCGTTACGTTCCTTTTGGCCCATGTGAAAAATAACTGAGGCTGATCGTGGGAAACTAGATGCATATGGGTCCAGTGCTCCCCCTCAGCGTAATTCTCTTTCAATCCGTCCGCTGAAGTCCTTTCGGTGCTAGTGTTTTTCGGACGAGCAGGAATACGCCTCCCGGGACCCTAGTGTTTGGAGGAAGCAATTTTCTGGAGGGAGTCGCATATACTGACTGAACTAACATTGTAAGTTTGAAAAGGAAGGTGGGTAATCGATTAGAGAAGTTAGAGAACTTCGTTCTGACTGCCCTTTGTGCTGCTTCTCGCTAGGCTCTGTCGGCTGGAATCCGGTCCGTGACGGTGACTCGCGGTATGGTTCTTCATTCTTCTTTAGTCCGCCTTTCCGTGAAACACCTGTAATTGGGTTAAAAACGGTAAACTATATCGGTAGACACTAAACTTTGCATTTATATCTCCTCGAATGAGGCAACGTGTAAAAACTTTGGGCTTAATATTTCGTACGATTAGATTAGGATTCCATAGTTTAATACTTATTTTTTGTTTTTATCGAGATAACAAAAAGGTTAAGTTTAGTTGCAATTGAAAATATATAACAGTATAATTGTTGATTTACTGTTGTTTCTTAGGTACATCAGTTTCTAAGAAATCACAATTTTGTTGTTTAATTAAATCGATTTATTTTTATTATTATATTCATTACACATATAAAAAAAAATAATTTTTGAAGTCTGTTCCTGTTTTTGAATTATTAATATTAATATATAATTAAAACATCGTACGTTTAAAATTAGTAATAAAGTACTGGCATTTCGGGATGTCTTACAACATCGAAAATAGAATAGTTTACACTATTAGTAAATAGCAATCGTATCTGAAATCTTTTAAGTAGATGGTATTTCTGGTCTACATTTTTCATTCTACAAGTTTCAGTACACGGTTATACAACTGACATTTTTAAACTGATATTAATTACATATAAACCTGTTCACAATTATGTCATATAAACGGGAAAGAGTACACCTGTTACGTTTCTTTATTTTTTTGTATATATTGCTCCAAGATTTTACATTAAAAAAAAAAAAAAAATTATAAAATTGAATCGGTGTCGTTCATTAATTACGTAAAGGCTTTAAAAGGAGTCCGAGTATAAATGAAATTCTTAATTTTTTACAACGATTGTGGATAGGTTTTATCAACAAATTAAATAAAATTTATTAGCTTCATTGACGATCGACATTTTCGGAATTCATGAGAAATAAAAGAGATCTGTTTGGGGTTTCCCCTCGGGCTTTTCTTGATTATAATTAAATTTGCTTCGATTAACTTTTAATTATTTCTTCTACCCTACCTTATTTCCTTTAGAAAAAAAAAGAAAATATCAGAAAATTAACTTTTTTTTAATACAGAGAGAAAATAAATATCTTACTTATTTGTAAGTACTTTTAAACCTTTCAAGTAAATAACTTTTCATTTATAATTTTTTTTTTTCGGGACCACTGTTAGGTATTGCTTCAGAGGATGAAATGCGTAACACTTTTTGTAGCGTATGAAAATGCCATGCCTTACCGGGACTTCCGGACGAAAATCATCATATTGATGAAAATCATACACTGTATTGTTCAGTTCAGAATAGTCATTTATAATGTAGGATCCTAATCACCATCAATAATCTTCTTCTTTTTTTTTTCAATTCAAGGATGATATAACATATAATTGAACATTTAGTTTATTTTATATCCAAAATATGCGTGTTAAATTTATTTATATAGGAAATTAGAGGGCACATGCCTTCTAAATATTCTACTTATTTTTATCTTTTGGAAACAAATATCAATCGACATTATATGTCTTTTATATTCATTTAAAGAACCATCATTTGGTATGATGTATTTGCTACGCAAATGAGCATGGCAGGATTTGTAAAATATTTTTTGGTCCTGCGGGCCGGCTACTGGAAGATTGTTCTCCGTGAAATTAAGTCCTAATTTGTGTGCAAATTTAGCTGTAAATTTAGCTGTAAAAAGGTTTGCTCGACTACCATAATTCAGCAGAATTCTGCAGGGATTATTTCCATATTTATCTACAGAATATTACTACAAAATTTGAAATTCTATCGATTTGAAATTTAATTATTGAAATGGCGATTAGATATCCGCCATTAGATGATAATTGCATTTTAATAAATGTAAAAAAATTCCATTCCAAAAAATAAATTTATTTCTTTTGTAAAGGAAACTTATCGGATATTTCTAATCATTTTTTTTTTACCAGAAGTCGATTTAGGACTTAAACTTTTGTTTCAAACATCGATATTACTTTCATTAAATGAATTTTACCGTTTGAAAACACATTCCAGAAGAATAATTTATTTCTGAATTGATGAGAAAAAATGCAAAAACCTAGTAGTTATTATGATCATTTTAACTTCATGGAACATAAAAGAAATTCTTAAATAAACGATAAATACTTATTATGTATTCTTAGTTATAAAAACACTTTTTTAAATAATTTTACCTAATAAAAAAAAAACATTAAACATAAATTACAAAATTTCCTCAAACATAAAATTTATGAAAGAAATATTATTTCTTTATAATAAATATTTAACGTACGCATTTATAAGTGGTAATAAAATATTACAATGAAATAAAATATATCCTACAGATAAAATATATATATATATAAATTTTTTTCGTTTAATTGTGAAATATAACCCCTCCCCCCTCCAAAAAACTATAAAAATATTAAATAATATCTGAAAGAATGCTATTAATCGTAATTAAAAGTTTAAAAAATAAAAATAATCTTTTAATATTTATTACAAACGACCTTTAGATCTAATTGTAAATGAATTCTTTAGCATCATTATATTCGACTGAAAATATTATTCGACGATAATAATTAATATTGGACTGTTAATAAAAAGACATTTTATTTTTTTATAAACGAAATAAATATTTTGCGAAGTTCTAAAAAATTAAATTTCGTTTTACTACCGGAATGTTAATAGTTTGATAGTACAAGTATTTGAAAGTTTGATAGTACATGTAAATTATTTAAATAATTTTGATTTTTTTAAATAAATATTTTAAAATTCTAATCTTATAATGTAAAAGCTGAATTACTTAGAATTCATTTCTGTAATAGATTCGCAAAAATACGTCCTCACCTAGAAAATCACTAAAAAAAAATTTCTAAAAGGAAACTAAACTTCCCCCTTATCATATTTAAAAAACCAAAAATCAAACATCTGAAGGAAATTGTTTCAATTTTTTTTCTATGAAAGTTTTTTGTTAAGATGCGTTCTGTGCTAGTAAGTTTAAATAAAATTTATTGAATTCACCAAAAAAGGAACAAGTTTAAGAATCTATTGCAATTTATTATAATAATTTGATTAAATTAATGATAAGTTAAAAGAGGTTAATATACAAGTTAAAGGGGGCAGGTCCATCGGTAAATATTTCAAGAAAAATTCTCTTGTCGACACCACTAGACTTGTATGAAAATCCAAAAATAATACGATTTTAAATTATAATTTTCAATCAATATTAAATTATCAGATGTTTCACCAAATCTATTACATATATACATATATGATAATGTGCCTATTAAATTACATACACATTTTTAAAAAAACATAAAATGTTATTTCATTAATAACTTCTGATTTTATAAATATTATTATTATTATTTATGGTAATTTTTTTTCGAGAATCACGGGTTAATAATTATTAATAAATAAATATATTTAAATTTAAAAAAATAAAAATAATTAAAAAAAGGAAAGAAATAAAATTAAAAAAAAAGGTTTGATTGAAATCGATGTCTTCCCATTTTAAGATGTAAATATTTCATTAATTAAAATTTTATATTGCTATAACTTTGGAAACAATGAAAATAAAAACCACTTAAGACATATTGTTGAAAAGCTCTCAATAAAAGCTTATTATTGCAGTAAAGAAAAAGTTCAAAATCCAAAACAAAATTGTATTTTGGGCTGTTCTGGACACTTTCAGTTCAACCTATTGCAATTAAAAGGGGGAGACACAACTAGATGTTACAACAGAGTCCTAAATCCAAAATTTCAACATCCTACGGCTACTCATTATTGAAAATTATAATTTAGAATCGTATTATTTTTGGTATTTCGTACAAGGAAATCATGTGATGTCCACATTCGATTTTTATGAATAAATTTTGAAATTTAATTTGTTTTTATAAACTTCATCGGCTTGAAAAATGTGTACAGTCATGTTTTTTATAGACTTAAATTTAATATCGATTCAAAATACTAGTTCACAAAACATTTTAAGTAATGAAATACGATTTGGTTTATGCTTAATCTCACCCGAAAAAATTTCTGCGTAAAATTTCATTAAAAAATTATTCATCCGGCCCAGAGTTCTTGAGTTTCAAGCAAACAAAGAATATAAAGATATCCCGTAATATCTTGATTTATATTAACAAATCAACATGGAAATAATAATTACCGTTATATAAATTCAATATAAAACTTTATTGATATCATTGAAAGTATACTTCAATGGAATTATTTCAAAAGCGCATTCCTATTATTACATCAGTACATTATACTGTACATAGCAAATATAATTTTGTTATTGATTCTTTCCTTTAATTAATTCATTTAATTAAATAAAATTACTATTTCGCAATATTACTTTCACACTGTAAAATGAACCGGCTTCTTATTTCTTTATGCTTTAGTCGAACTATAAATTTGTTTTGAAATCGATTAACAGAATAATAGAAAGGCGGTACATTGGCTTTCAACAATCTAAATTAGCGAGCGATTTGAGTAAAAATTACGATAAGAGTATTTTTAAAACTTATTACATGAATTATTTTCCTCTTCTTTGTGCTGTACAATCTGTTTTTTATACGTTATCCGATCAGTGCAGTAATGAAATAGAGAATACTGAAGATTTTTCAAACATCATCTACGATTGTAGTTTAGATCATCGGCGTTCAAGTAAACAACAGTTCCATTTTACTAACCGACGAAAAAATTAGTGATAATATTTATCTGTAGTGGGTAAGTATAATTTAAAGTAAAAGATGGCAAAGTTACATGATTGAGAAATCAAACATTCTCAGAATACAGGTATAAGTAAACATGAAATAACAATATTACAACATTTTGCTATGTATCTTGAGATCGGAAGTACAATTTATTTAAAAAAATCCTTATTGGCACGCCAGAAGGCGGATGTAGATTTCACCGGTCATGAAAAAGACTTCCATCTTAAAGTTAAGAAAAACGTTAAATTTATTCAATACGAGAAATGTTGCGTGTAAAAAAAGTTTCACACTTTTAGCATAGGACAAGCCCCATCTTACAATTCCAGCAACATTTTGGTCACTCCATGCCGTAAGGGTCGGTCATATCAATAATCGTTTCAGACAAATATTTTAGGTGATGTTTAGACGACTGATAAACACTCTAAATCGATTCGATACCTATTCATGTATGACCTTTTTTTTTGTCTTCGAAACCCCATTTTTTCAAGCTACTGGGCCAATGGTCGAGGATATGAAAAAACTTTACTTAGATAAATTTTAGTCCCTTATCCAAACAATAGTAGGAACTTTAAACGACTTCGATATTAAAGTTATAAAGTCTTCCCTATTTCCACCCCCATGATCCGATTTTGCCCATTAACGAACTCGACCGAGATTTATAATTTACTATATAAATGTAATTTAACATATTTAATATATAAATGTAGATAGCAATTTTGATTGTAAAACAGGAAACACTGAAATATAAATAAAAGAAGATTTTGTGCAATTTTGCACAAAAAGACCTACTTCTCGTAATTCTAATTTGTATAATTTTTTGCGCAAGAAATTTATAAAATTAAGTGAGAAAACTAATTGCGATATAATTTTTTTTATTGTTTAGTATTAAAATACATTTTCTTTTTACAAGAAAATTAAATTATTATAATCGTAGTTTGAAGAAAGAATTAAAAATAACTAGTAGAGCCTTCACACAAGCATCATTTTTAAACTCACCGCGTATAAAAAATACACCAATACCAAGTCAACATAATCTCAAATTGAGGTTATGTTGTCTGTTTTCGATTGTATTTGTATTTTTCTTGAAATGGTATACACATCAAAAAAATATAAACGCTGTCAACAATTAAACGGAAATAGCCGGATTAAGCAACATATTTGTTAATATAGTTTTTTTTAAAATCATATATTTATATTATAAATTTAGTTTTAAGGAAAATAATATTTTAATGTTTATAATTTTTGATAAAAATATGTGCATCGTAAATGTTTCAATAAATGGGAAATAGCAATCAGTTTATGTAAAGAGATAATACATATAATTATCTAAAGATGAGATGAGTCAAATGTGAGTATATCTACTGACGATGATTGTTTAATAATCAAAATATACCCATTGGATTTTGGATTTAAAGAATTGGTTTTTCAGACTTTTTCTAATTTTCGAACATATCATTTAAATTTTTTGTACGATTTTCCACGATTAAAAAGCCGAAAGTTGAAAAAAATTGTACAAATAAAAATAATACATAAATACAAGTAAAATGACCTAACTATTTACTTTGAATTAATTAGTGTACATTATCTGGTTCCATTGAGAAACGTGACACAAAATTTTTACATAGTAATATGCATCAATAATTTTTATAAGTTTGAACTTCCTTACCTTAACCGCAACCCACAGAGAGCACTTTCCATTTCCCGCAATATCAAACAACCGTTGCGTAACGTTATTGTACCAAACAGCGTGATGAGAACTGTCAGGTGAAGAGTTATGAAAATTTAAACGGAATCAACAGCAGCACAGAAGGTACTTACAAAATAACGTATTATCTCACGTAGTGTAGACCTACTGCGAAAATATTGTCAAATTTATAATAATACCAAGAAATGCTTAAACAAATTTATAACATTGCAAGGAATGCTTATTCATAAAAAGAACTTTTCCTAATCGTAGTCAGTAAAATTCATTAGTGTACTAGTAAAAACCAAATTCTTTAGTCACTACGAAAATGAGATCCTCCGGGACCACCTTTAGAAACTGCTTCAGAGGATGAGATGAATGATTTGTAGTGAGTGTGAAGATGCCATGCCTGACCGGAATTCGAACCTGGGACCTCCAGATAAAAATCGAGACGCTACTAACCGCGCCACGGAAGTAGGAAAAAATACTACAACTTATTTTATAATTTTAGAAAATGATGATTATTTAAATTACATTTTCTAATTTTTCAATTAAAAAAAGTTTTTTCATTTCATCTTGAAGTTTCCAAATTATCTGGGTTCGGGTTTGCTAACTCGATTTTTTTTTTAACCTTCGGAATCACCGTTAGCTATTACATCAGAGAATGAGATGAATGATTTGTAGTGTGCGTGAAAAATGCAGACCAGGAATCGAATCCGAGACCTTCGGATGAAAAGCCGAGACGCTACCACTCGCGCCTCGGAGGCCGGCCGGGTTTGTTTACTCAGGAATAGTTAACAGTTAAAATCTTTGTTTAAAAAATTGATGTGGACACTAGATTTCTTCCTTGTACGAAAATCCAAAAATAATACGATTCTAAATTATAAATAATTTTCAAGAAATATTAAATAACAGATATTTTAACAAATTTATTACATATACACATATTAAATAATGCCTATTAAATTATATATACACATTTTTAAAAGTCCATAGTATTTTATTTCACTAATAACTTCTGATATTTTTTCTTTTCTTTTATTGTTATTATTAAATTATTATTTATTGTAAAACCTTTTTTACAATCACGGATTAACAACTATGAATTAATCAATAAATTCAAATTTAAAAAAAAAAGTTAAAAAAAGAAAAAAGGAGATGAAGTCTGATTCGAACTGATGTCCCTTCCCTTGTAAGATGCAAATATTTCATTGATTTAAATTTTATTTGGTTACAAATGTGGGACCAATGCAAATATGTACTACTTCTGATATATCGTTGAAGAGCTCTCAATGAGGCTTATTACTGGAGTTAAGAAAAAGCAAAAAATCTCCAAAGTTTTTGGATTTTGGGCTTCTTTGGACACTTTTAGTTCAGTCGATGACAACCAAAAGGAGAGGTGTACACCTGGATGTTACAACAGTCCTAAAATCAAAATTTCAACATTCCACAGCTAATCGTTTTTGTATGCGAGTTAAGTACGTACGTACAGAAGTCACGCCGAAACTAGTAAAAATGGATTCAGGGATGGTCAAAACGGAGATTTCCGTTAATATCTGAAAATTGAAATTTTTCGCGATCACAATATTTCCTTTACTTCGTAAAAGGAAGTAAAAATGGCTATATTTTTATTAAGAATTATCTTTCAATGGAGATCTGACTCAGTGATTTATAATGAATATGGGCACTTCCCTTTGCACGCAACTTCGATGAAAGAGGTAGGTTTTTCTAAGAGAAGAATGAATCTGTTCTCTGATATCTCTCAAATATTTTGTGGGGAAAAAAAGCAGTTTATTGTAGAAATATTTTAGTGGGTTTGGGCATTATAATACATTAATGCAATTAATGCAACATAATTGATCACAAGATTACTGATTCAAAACTGTTAAAAACGTAGACCCGAAGGATTGTAAACAGGTTCATTCCCATAGCCTGAAGGAGCTAAGAAACCACCCCGTTAAAAATAGTGCCTTTTGATTGGACGTTTTTCCTCATTCTGTAATCTCTTTGTGAATATATCGTCTCTTTCCACTAATTAATCCTTTATATCTCGCATAACTCAAAAACGATTAGCCGTAGAATGTTGAAATTTTTGGTTTAGGACTGTTGTAAATTATATAGTTGTGTTCCTCCCAGTTTGATTGCAATCGACTGAACCAAAAGTGTCAAAAAAAAGTCAAAAATAAAAAAAAAAATTGGATTTTGGACTTATTCTTAATAGCAGAAATAAGCTCTCATTGAGAACTTTTCAACGATTTATCATTATTGGGACTTATTGTCATTGGTTCCAGAGTTATAGCCAAATAAAATTTTAATTAATGAGATATTTGCATCTTACAAGGGAAGTCATCGGTCCGAATCAGACTTCATCTCATTTTTTCTTTTTTTAATTTATTTTTTTAACTTTTTTTTCTAATTTTAATATATTATTTGTTAATATTAACACGTGATTATAAAAAAAGGTTTTATAATAACTAATAATTCAATTATAACAACAAAAAATCAAAACTTAATAGTCCAAATAAAATTTTATTAGTTAAAAATGAGTAAATATGTAATTTAATAGGTATTATTACACACACACACACACACACACACACACACACACACACACATATATATATATATATAGATATGTGTATATGTATATAGATATATATATATGTAATAGATTTGGTGAAACTCCTCTGGAACCACTGTTAGGTATATCTTCAAAGGATGAAATGAATAATTTGTGGCGTGTGTGAAAATGCCATACCTGACCGGGATTCGAACCCGGGATCTCCGGAAGAAAGGCCGAGACGCTATCTCTCACGCCACGAAAATTAATAATATAATATTATAATTTAATATTAAAATAAATAATATAATATTATATATTATTATATAATTTAATATTAATTGAAAATATATTAAATTATAATTAATATTAATTAAGCGATAATTTAATATTAATTGAAAATTATAATATAGAATCGTATTATTTTTGGATTTTCAGTCTTTTCATTGTGGATGTGTCCACATCAGATTTTTTTTTGTTTAGGTTAATCGGAAAGAAAATAAAAATTTCCTTTTACTTTTTGATTTTACCTCATAACTTTGAATCCTAAGTTTCTAATGATCTGTTTAACTTTACTTCTTTATTAGTTATACCACATCCTGGTGATTCATTGCGCAGAACATAATCAATCAGGAGTTAAACTCAAAACTTCCAACTTATTTAATTCTAAATCTTCAACTACCAATTTTATTTACGTTTGAGGAAAGGAAAGAATTCTCATTTTTCACTTAAAATTTAAAGTTATTAAAAGTTCACGGTAGCTGTTAAAATTTACAGTTATATAATTTTTTCACGATAAATAACTTGTTTTTATTTCATTTGTGTGAAACCGTTTAGTTCATTAGAATAACAACATTACGGTTGGTTTAAACATTTTTATCTATCATTTTTATCATAGACAATAGTAACATATAATCTACCTTAGGCTATATTTCATTAGTTATCGCACAATATTAATTAAATTAAATTTCATTGATTTCAGAATGCGGTTAATACTTTTAGCAGTTCTGCAAGCAGCTGTGTTGGTAACAAGTATAGAGATTGAAGATAGAGATAAAAGACAAACACAACCTTATTATACAGCGTCTATTCCATCTAGAGGACCTACACCTAAACCGCAACCGTTTGCTTCCGGACAACAAACGATTGTTCCTCGTTTTCCACCGTTTAGTCCAGCACCTCAAGGTTTTCGTAGCAGTCCTGCTGACGATGAAGCGGATCAAGTAGATCGTAATGCTGTTTCTCCAACACCACAATATTTACTTGTTAGACCGCAACCTACTCAACAGGTATTTATTTAATCACGAGTTGCTGTAATAACTTTGTTCGATTGTAATTTTTCCGATGGAATTTCCTTTCTTTGTAATCATTTCTTTAAAAAAATTAAAATAAATAGAACGAGATTTAACTTTCCTTGTAATACAAATAAATAAACATTATACTTGGATCGGTATATAATATGCCGATGAATGTTTGCATAAAAGAAGTAAGAATTGAACAAATTAAACAGTTCATACGTTTAGATACCATGTTAACTGAAAATTACAAGAGTGAAAATGAAATAAAAAGAAGAGCAACGATTAAGAAAACGCGAAGTAGAAAGAAATGTTGTTGAACAATAAGATGCGGTTATAGCTGAAGAAGCATCTTATGAAATATTAGGTATAGAGTATTAAACTTTACGATGCAAAGCGCTGACAACAAAAAAAGGAATCCTGAAGGAATTTAAAATGTAAGCATAAAATAGAGTGAAAATGAAGCAGAAATAACGAGAACCGTTATTAAGAATAAAAGATTAAAAAGAAAGATTGATCTACAGCTTAAACAGAAAACCTAACCGGCCGGAATATAGTCTGTCATAAGAGGAGAAGAATCGATTAAAAAAGCACCAGAAGGATCAGTAGAAGTTGCAAGAAAGAGAGGCTGGGGAAAAATAAAGATTATGGACGATCTGAAAACGTCCATAGATGGAAACGTCCATACATGAAAAGTGTAAGCGATCAGTAACTTAAAAGTTTAGTCGGAAATAGAGGAAAATGGAAGTGTAAGGTGCTTTGCCCCAGGCGAAAACGCAATATGATATATAGTTAATGGGCGGCAGAAAATTACATGAGTACTCGTTTTTGTATCTTAAAAATTCATTCTATGTCTATAGGTTAACACTTTTTAGTATCGACATGAAAACAACAAGAAAAAAAAAAGGACATTAAAATACGGTGTTACAGATGAATGTCGAAAATCGGGTGCTTTGATAAAATACAAAACGGTTTTAAGAACAGGAGAACGGAACGGAATTCAAGGATAGCGGAAGTTTGTTTTCTTTCTACTAATTGCGGAAGCTGGACAAATGACCTTTGCTGTTGTATCTTTCTTTTAACTGGCGGGTCATTCGTTTACTGGCGGTTATAGATTTTATGTGTTTTATTTATGAACGGATTTGGTATTTGCGTTCCGGTCCTTTAGACTAATGAGAAATAATTGACTGGGGCTGATCAAGATAATAGATGCGTATGAGCTTTGTACTTGCGGCATGTTTCCCCTTCAGTCCGGTCTCTGAAGTCCTTTTGGTGCAAGAGCCTTTCTACCTAACAGGAATTTGCCTTATCTGGAGGCCCTAGTGTTTGGAGGAAGCGATACGCTCCCCTTTCCGAAAGGAGACGCATGTGCTGGCTGGAGCCATAATTGTATGAGTTAGTTGATTAGGTTAGTGGGTGTTAGGTGAGGTGAAGTTGAAGTCTGTAGTCTTCCTTCACTCGGGCTGTCTTTGCTGCTGCATCTCTGGTGGGCTCTGACGCGTCGGATTTCTCTTCGTGCTGGCGTGGAGAACAGGAGAAAAGAGAGATTTATGGGATAACCTTATGATCATGCTAGATAAGACTGATAGGATTTTATAAGATATCCAAGATTATTTATTAGGTAATAGATAATAAAAGGGATGTCAAAAAACACAAATGTAAACAAGCCAGAATTACACAATCTCTTTGTAACATAGGCTTGTGCAAACAGTGATTACGTTTTCAACTATATCATCTGAAGAGAATATCTAAAAAAAAAATTACGAATGTCTAAAGTAAATTATTTTTGCGTTACAAAAGAATTTGTCATCACTACAAGGAAATCATTTAAGAAGGAGGAAATAAGCGTACGAAATTTTACTTTATTTCCTACAGATATACGGATTTAAAATAATAATAAATATAAGTATTTTTTTGTATTTAAATAATTAAAATTTAAATTAAACGAATTTTTAATGAAAACATGTAATTTATTGTAAAAATTTAATTTAATTCAAAATTAAAATAAATACTTTCTATATTGTTGTAACGGAACAGACAAACGAAACGTATTTCTTGTTTTTATGTTTTGTATTTAAATAATATTCTTTATAAACAGAGAGAACTTCTTTTATCGAGAACTTATTTTCTAAAAATAAAAATGCATATTTATCGAGCAAAGGAGTGAAATTAATATAAAATAAGAGTTAAAAGAAGTCAACAGAAATTTTTGTTCGTAATATGTTTTTACTAAAGCAAATGTTATGGGAATACCACTGAAACGACGCAACAGAAAGGAATTCAAAGCATTTTCTCAAATCCATTTATAACAGTTTAAATTACAAGACCAAAATAACTTTTAAGTTTTTTTTTTATAATATAAAGGCAAAAAATTCCTGATTTTTTTTATTTCACAGTATAAGCAAACGCAATTAATGATAAATTATTTATTAAAGTAAATACAAACCTTAACACCATTAATTTTCTCCTCTAGTATGTTGTAATGATAGTACAAGATCCGGCAGCTGATTTCTGCAGGTACCTCGATTCAAATGAATGATTAATGATAATTTAACACATTACTGCCGGGTTGCCTCAGGAGTGGTCGACCTGAGACTGTATAAGACTACACTTCAGTCATATTCATACATATCATCCTCATTCATACTCTGAAATAATACCTTACGGTAGTTCCGGGGGCTAAACAGAAAAAGAAAAAAAAGTATGGGATAAAAAAAATGTTCACCTTAAAGTTAAGAAAAACTTCAAATTTACTCAATGCGACAATGGTTGTACGTGAAAAAAGTTTCACATAGCATAGGACAAGCCCTACCTTTTTATAATTCCAGCAAAATTTTGGTTAATCCTTGCCATAAGAGTTGGTTATATCAAACATTTTTTTAAATAAAAGTTTTAAATAATGTTTAGAGAACTAACCACCACTTTAAACATATTCGATACTGTGTCTACTAAGGGAGGTATGATTTTTTAATTTTTTAATTTAATTTTAATTCGAAATTTAATTTTTTCGGTCATTTGGTGAAGAATAAGGTTTCAATATGCAAAAAATAATTCCTTATTTTCTAAAGATAATCAGAAATATTTTCATACAGGTAATCAGAAATAATAAAAGTTAGAAAGATCAAAGAAAACTATGTTTTTTTAACGATATGTATTCTTTTAAAATAATTCTCAATTTCATCATAGGATTCGCTCGATCGGGTAGAACGTTACCGCATTCCTGAAATACTTTATGATGGCATTTTTTTCAACATTTAATGTAATATGAAACCCTTTAAAATTTTTTGTTATTTTCTTAATAACCTACAATATCGTAATCGGAGTCACGTTATAACGATACTTTATAGTTACTTGGCACGCGACTTTCAATATAAGATTATAATACGTAAACTAACATTACGGATATCATAATGAAGCAATATTTTCCGACTGTAAATATATAATAAAACGCCTTCTATATTACTTTATGATTGCTAAGGTAATTTAATAATAATAATAATAATAAAATGTTATTGCTTGTTTCGTAGCTAAATCTGTAAGAGATCCTTATAGTATATCCGATCATAAAAAATAAAAATTACCGATAAAAGAATATAATTTCAAATAAATAATTTACAGAGCTGAAGTTAATATTTTTTTACATCATCGATTAAAGTTAAAAACTACTACATTATTATTTATATTATAGTAATTAAATGCAATTACTAAATAACATTAAATAATAAATATAAATATAATAAAAAACATATAATAAATATTATAAAATACAATAATAATAATAATATAAAAAATAATATAATAGTCTAAATAATAATATTATGTCTACGCGGATGAGTTTAAAGCTTAATCAAAACGTAAAAAATTGCGGATCGTCTTGTTTTATTTCTTAACCTGTGTTCTGTTAATCTATGTAATTTAATTTCATTACTGAAATTTGTCTTAAAAGAAAAAAAAACAGAAGAAAAGTTCCTTTTATGCATTATTTTCTAGCACTTACATCCCTACGAAAGAATAAAAAATTGCCAATTAACTTCCTAATAATTAATTTCCTCTTATTGTCCTAGCTAAATTCCGGGGTTTTTCAAACAATGGTTTTTGAGATATTAACCGTTTATTAATAGCTAATCTTAATCTAGACTGGTAATTTAAAAAGAAAAAAAAATGAATGTTTATTTTGATAAGAATAGTTTAAAATTTGCATGAAGTTAAAGGCAACTATTTTTACGATGCAAAAAGTACAAAAAAAAAATGTTATTTTTTTCTTCGTACTATGAAAAGTAAAAACTTTAAAATTAAACCTCAAAATCATCGGCAAGAAACGTGATTAATATAAACCAATATTAAAAATCGAGACGTATCTGTATCTACAAACGAAAGAATAACTTTTTTATCGATTGAAAAGTTTAAAGTCGATCTATGAAGCGGAGGGGATTGTCTTAACCTTTCAAGAAGATCTCAGATTTGAATCCTACTGATTCTAATCAGTAGAACTTAAATTTACGTCACCGGCTTCAAACTGTAATTCAACAGAAAAGTCTTTTCCATTGTTTTACCGCATAGAATTATAGGTTTTAGCCCAATGTTTCTCGCACATTATTGCCATAAGCAGTTGCTTTTTTATCGGACGATGTATTCTCCATTCAACTTCCTAGAATCTTCGCTTAATAGTAGTTAAGCGGATTTCAACACCAATCTTTCTCATTTCTCTATTTAAATCTACAGCAGATAACCTAGGATTCATTTTTTCTACGGTCTATCTGAGGAGCAGTTTTCCTTTTAGGGCCGTATTTTCCTTTCCTCTGAGAGAAAAAAAATCGCTTTAAAATGTCATTTATAGCCAAACCTACCGTACATTCGTACATTCTTCAGCAATCATCTTCTGTAAAATGCTTCTATGCCGAATTAAAGAAATAATTCTGCTAAATTTCCGGGTTGTTCTAACCATCTTGTTCAGTAAACGAATAAGAAAACTTTAAAAACTATTGCACTATTATAATACGATAAGTATGAAAAAGCAGACATAACACGGTAAACAATAGACGAAACATTAAACTCACACGTTTTATAACTATCTGAGAGGTTATGTAAAACAAAAATATCCAATAAAAGCAGCCGCAGTGCCGTCCACTGTCTGTTTCAGAATTATTACAAAATCCCATAGTGTCCCAATTAATTTGAGTGGTATCGCATATGTATTTATGCTACAACAAAAATTTATTTTTTCACTATCGATTTAAAAGTCAACTGAGTACAACGGTTAGGATTTCTAAGGACTAATTTTCTTCATCCTCGGGAACATGCGACAAGTAGATACATCAAAGATTTAGCCAAATTCCAGTCATAGACGTTGTTTAAAGTTAAAACGAAAAATGTATGTTATAAAACAGTTCATTCAATGTCGATTTACCGTGATGTTTTTGGAATTAAATAATTCAAGAGTGCCCACTGTACTGGTCTACTGGTTAACGCAACATCGCAAATCAGCTGATTTCCAAGTTGAGAGTTCTAAGGTTCAAATCCTAATAAAGGTTTTGAATACGGGTTTGAATACTACATCGTGGATACCGGTGTTCTTTGGTGGTTGGGTTTCAAATAACCACACTTCCCAGGAGTGGTCGATCTTAGACAGTTTAAGATCACTTCATTCACGTTCATACATATCATCCTCTGAAATAATTCCTTACGGTAGTTCCGGAGGCTAAATAGAAAAAAGAAATAATTCAATCGTGCCGACCTCCGTAGCGCGAGTGGTAACATCTCGGCTTTCATCCAGGGGCAGGGTTTGAATTCCGGTTAGGAATTGCATTTTTCATAATCTAAAAGGATTATCATTCATCTGATCCTATGAAGCAATACCTAAACGGTAGTCCCAGGGATTAAAAAAATTAAAAAAACACAAAAATTGAAGCGTATTATAACTAATTTAATAAAAATAAATTTTTAATTGAAAAGTAAGAACAAATAAAAATAATAAAGTTAAATTTCTAAACACCATTTATATAATGAAAAGTAATTGTTTTTGACATAATATAAAGCGAGCTGGAAACCCGTGCCATATTTTCAATAATTTTGTAAAAGTTACTAGCAATTCTTATTAGCAAGTTAACATTATTTAGGTAGATTTCATAAGAAAGCTACCTATTGTAATGGGCACCATGATTCGATTTCTGGAAAATTTCGACATATCTTCGCGTTTCACTTCCCTCAGACCTCAAAACCACGTCAATTCAAATTTTATATATTTCACTTTGTTGTGGACACGATAACTGCCGTAATTTTACACCAATTGCATTCAAATTGATTCAGAAACGATACAAAATCTCGGTTGAGTTCGGTAATGGAAAAAATCGGACCATGTGGGTGGAAATGGGGGAGGCTTTTTGAAAAAACAAAATATTGCTATAACTTTCTTATTAAGTAAAATATCGAAGTTCCTACTATTCTTTGGAAAAGGGTATAAAACTTATCTAAGTAAAGTTTCTTGACAACGCTAACCGTTGCCTCAGGGGGTGGAAAATATGGGGTTTCGAAGACAAAAAAAATCATACTCCCCTAATAAGCACAGTATCGAATCAGTTTAAAGTAGTCGTTAATCCTCTATATACTACCTAAAACTTTTGTTTGAAACAATTTTTGATACTCATACGGCAAGGGATGACCAAAATATTGCTGGAATTGTAAGAAGATGGAGCTTGTTTGCCACACATGTGAAATTTCTTTTCACGTTACAGTATTGTCGTATTGAGTAAATTTAAACTTAACTTTAGGTTGGAAATCTTTTTTAACCTCTACTTAGCACCGGTGAAATCTATAATGAAATCTACCCCTTCCTGCGTGCCGAAAGGGATTTTTTTTAAAATTAGTTTCTATATTCATTTATAACTACTCGTATTTTTACAACCGGTAATAATTTTCGTCTAAAAACTATGTTTCATAAAAACCTTGCGGAGTACTTTAATAAAATTACTTAATTTTTAAAACGAAGTTTATTTAGAATAAATTTTACATAAACAGCTATTTTATACTATTTATTTAGTGAACAATTTTGCGTTAAAAGAACATAAAAAAACAAAACTTTTACTCGCACGAAAATATAATTGTATTAAAATTACCTTAAACAAAAACTGCGTTGAAGTTCCTGTAACTTACTTTTGTATAAACCGTAAAAATTAGGAAGCGTATAAACAATATATGGAATATTAATTAACATTTAAAACGTAAATTTAAATGAAGGAAATAATAAAAACATTTAAATAGCGGTTGCGGTTAATCGGTGTAGAATAATTAAGGTGACATCTAATTAAACTTTAATTGTAAGCACCAGTATTTTTACTACTCTACACCGCTTCTTAGTTATTACATGATAGTTGCTAGCTAATTAAACTATTACATAATATTTTTTTTAAATCGGCCAGTCCATCATTTTATATATATATATATAGATACATTAAAAAATATTTCTACATTATACGCTTATTATAGGAGGCTCAGCTGATAACCTTTGCACATATAACATTTTTTTTTTTTTGTTTAACCTCCGGAACCACCGTTAAGGGATATCTTCAGAGCATCAGATGAATGAATTGTAGCGTGTGTGAATAATGCCACGCCTGACCGGGATTTGAACCCGGGACCTCAGGATGAAAGGCCGAGACGCTACCACTCGCGTCACGGAGGCCGGCTTTGCATATATATGCGTAGCATGGGAATGAAAAGCGATATTGAAATGAAATTAAAAAAATGAATAAAAGTACAATGCCTTAGCTAACTCAAAAACAGTTAGTCATAGAATGTTGAAATTTTGGGCTTAGGACTGTTGTAACATCTTGTTGTACACCTCTCCTTTCGAATATAATCAATTAAACCAAAAGTGTCCAAAAAAAGTCAAAAATTTAAAAAATTTGGATTTTAGATTTTTTCTTAACTCCAGTAATAAGCTTTTATTGAGTGCTTTTCAATTATTTATATAAGTGGTATTTGTTTTCATTGGTTCCAAAGTTATAGCCAAATAAAATTTTAATTAATGAAATATTTGGATCTTACAAGAGAAGGCACATCTGTTCGAATCAGACTTCATCTCTTTTTTTAACTTTTTTTTTATTTTATTTTTTTAGCTTTTTTTAATTTAAATTTATTGATTTATTAATAATTATTAATCCGCGATTGTAAAAAAAAATTTGTTCAATCAATTTTTTTTTGTCTTCAGTCATTTGACTGGTTTGATGCAGCTCTCCAAGATTCCCTATCTAGTGCCAGTCGTTTCATTTTGGCATACCTCCTACTACCTATATCCCTAACAATTTGTTTTTCATATTCCAACCGTTGCCTCCCTGCACAAATTTTTCCCATCTACCTGTCCCCTCCAATATCAAAGCAACTATTCCAGGATGCCTTAATATGTAGCCTTTAAGTCTGTCTCTTCTTTTAACTATAAAAGAACTATTAAAATTTATTACGCTCAATAAATAATAATTCAACAATAATATAAAATATATATATATATATATATATATATATATATATATATGTACATATACGAGTATACACACATATGACAAAAAATCAGAAGTTATTAGTGAAATAAAATTTTATGGATTTTTAGAAAACAAGACTGATCGTACATCAGTTTCGAATTTTTGTTAAACTACTTTTTACTTTTCGAAAAAAAAATAAATATACGCTCTTAAAAAAATGTATTAGTTATATTTTTAGGGATACGAATATCTTTTAACAAATAATTATTTTTATAAATATAAGGAACGAACGCGTTATAAACGAATAATAAATTCAAATTATAATGTTGTTATAAATTACAATTAATTAAGTAGGTTCTCTTAAGAAAGCGACAGCGTATGTAGTATTACCATTATCAACGTACGGTTGTCGATTTGAAGGAGTGAAAGTCTCAAACATTAATAGCGTGAAGTTGATTTAAGATCGGTGTGTAGTGTAGGATGTTGGTCTACGAGCCGTACTGGTTCGCTGCTCGTAAAACGCTACTTTTATTTTTCTTTCTCTACGTGTACGGTTAACTACATTACACCTTTCATTCGTCTAATCTCTTATTGTAACATGCGCTCTCTATAAAATGCAGTTACCGCTGTAGCTCTCGCGTCATCGAGAGAGAAATTTGTCTCGCATTTCATCTAGAAGTATTGTAAATACAATCGCTCTCTCTACGAATATCACAATATAAAATACAAATTACTCGAGGTAATAACATATGGATATACGGGTAAAATTAAGAAATTTATAATGTGATAACTATATTAGGAAGACATCACAAATAATAGAAATAATAATTATCATATAGATTGAACGACTACAATATTATTATAGAATTTAGTTTATAAATGAGATACGAGTTATATAATGAACACAGCTTAAAAGTGAAAATCTTACATTATAAAATGTTTATCGCTTAGCACATTCATATATGACCGAAACGATTCTCTTATTACGTTTACTTTATCGTAATCAAATTATAAAATATTCTTTAAAGATGTACCCAAACTTATATCCGAACAATTTTTAAGTCCTAAATCAAACGATATAATATGTATTAACTTGGGTTGAATAAATTTAAAAACTTTTGTTATTCTTGCTTATTTTGGTTCAGTAAACAAACGGATGATAAATTTTGCACATATACGCGTAACATGGAAATGAAAAGAAATATTGGAATGAGATAAAAAATGAATAAAAGTGCAATACCTTAGCTACAAAATGCAGTATTTATTTTTCAATATAATTCCCGTTTACACTGATACACTTTTCCCAACGTCTGACAAGTTTTTGCATTGCGTCACTGAAAACTTCTGGTGGTCTTTCTCGGATCCAAGTGGCCACAGCTTCCTTCACCTCATCGTCGGTGTAATGATTATCTTTGAGATTCCTCTTGAGACGACGGAAGAAGTGGAAGTCGCACGGAACCAAATCCGGCGAGAATGGCGGATGCTGTATAGACTTAAACTTCAGCTTACGCAAAGCCATCAGAGAGTTTGCGCGGTACCCATCGTGCACAGATTTTACGGTAACCAAATTTTTGAATATAATTGTAACTAAGTTTCAAATTAAGTGTATATTTGATGATTACCAATGAAATATTCACTTTCCATAGCTTATAAAAAAACTAACTGGTGTATGTGAATACAGTAAATGATATGTTTTACAGGGAATTTTTTAAAGTTTATGTTGATATATATGCTAATGTCACCGATTTATGTGTCATATTATCTGTAAGGCAAGATGGCTGCTTTTGCAGTAGAGAAAGCTCTTTGTGTGCTCGAATTAGCCAAAACATACAGATTAGTACCGTGCAACAGTGTTTCAGAACAAAATATGGTAAATCATCACGGACAAAAAAAAATCAATCTACGACTAGAATAAACAGTTTCAGAACACACGGTGGCTGCGTAAGAAGAAACGTGATGGAAGACCTGTTTCAGAAGAACAAATCGATCATGTTCCTAATTTGTATCAAAGTAGTCCAGGCAAATCGACTAGAACAGCAAGTTTAGAATTGCAATTCCTCATCCGACTGTGTAGACAATTATGCACAAACGTTTGAAAATGACGCCTTACAAATTAAAGTTGGTACAAAGTTTAAATATCGATGATAAAGTCTTACGTAAACATTTTTGTGTGGAGTTGCAGGAACGTGTTGTAAATGACGATGGCATTTTTCATCGCCTAATTTTCGATGGTAAATATACGTTTCACATAAGTGGAAAAGTAATAGACATAATATAAGAGTATAGTGTTCAGAAAACCCAGCAAGAGAACTTTACAACATTTACGAGATTCCGCTAAAGTGAGCATGTTTTACGCTGTGTCTCGTGAAGAGTGTACGGGCGTTCTTTTTTCACGAAATGTTTTTAACCGGAGTAATTTATCTGAACATGTTAAGCGAACGGCTAATGCCTCAACTCGAGGAAGATAGTGACGATTTCCTTTTTATACAAGTTGGAGCTCCGCCTCACTGGTACTTAAAGATCAGAAATTATCTGGATGAACCCCTTCCCAGATGATGGATCGGCCTTGCAAGTAAGGAAAACATGGTGTTTAAGCGCTGGCCACCATACAATCCAGACTTACCGCCTTGCGACTATGTGATTTATTAAACACAAAGTTTTTGTACCACCTCTTCCTGTTGATATTGACGACTTAAAACAACGCATCACAAATGCTACTGCTACCGTTGACCGACATATGCTTGCATGTGTTTGGCACAAATTTGACTACCGAGTTGATATCTGTCGTGTTAAAAACGGTGGATACATTAAACATTTATAAGTAAAAACTTAAAGAATTCTTCTGTATAATCATGTAAGTAATCATCTCAACTCTTAAAAAATAAATTTGTAATAAGCTATTGAAGGTGTACATTTCAATTGTAATCACCTGTATAACTTTGAATATATTCAGACGCCTTACAAAAAAATTTATAAAAACAGTCGAGGTAATTTTGTAATGTTTTGACAACAAAACACAAATGATAGGAACAATATAATCCTATGAATTAAATTAGCCTGTGGATGCAACTTCATACAATAGATTCTGCACTGTTCAAATTTTATTGATTAAATTATTTAAAAGGTTAATCTTAGAGATGTATAAGTCATAATTAGAGGATTTTACTTTTTTTTTATGTAAGAATACTATTATCTTAATCTGTTTTATTTTCAGGTTAAATTTTGTTTGATACAGAATATACTGGAGAAGATATAAGTAGTAAAATGAATGTGATAATTACCCAGAACAATTTTGATACTTCCCCAAATATTCACAGTTCATTACACCAAGAAATATCAATAACTTACTTAAAATTACACTGATAGGTATATATTCACTGATATAAAAGACTTATGGTCTCAAATCCTTTATGAGGTACCATAAATATTTTAAAAACTAATAATAGAGGCTGTCCAGATGTGTAGGACTATTAATGTTTTTAAAGACCAAAAATTATAACTAAATTAGGATTTACTAAATGATATTTTCCTTCTCACCTTGCTTCCCAACAAACCTAATAGCCAAGGTGACCATCATGCACTAGCTCAACATACACTAAGTGACTGGTGCGAAAAGCAGTTATTGTGTCCACAACAAAGTGAAATATATGTTAAAACCTTACATTTAAAGGTTTATATATATAAAGTAATAATTTATAATATATATATATATATATATATATATATATATTATATAAACCTTTGAATTGATAGTGGTTTTGGGGTCTGGGGGATGTGAAATGTGAAGATATGTAAAACTTTTTCAGAAGTTGAATCATGGTACCCATTACAATAGGTAGCTATCTTATGAAATCTATCTAATAAATGGGATTTATTACTTTATAACTTAATTTTGCATCAGATGCATAAAATCATTGCTCTTTATCATAGGTAGCTGTAGTATTGTTAACAAAGTTGAACTACAGTGTTGTAAATTTTTATTTACTCTGTAATTATGTTTCCACCAATAATAGAAAAAAAAAAAAAATTAAAATTCAACATCAAAAATCACTATAAAAATGTTTAGATACACTAAAAATCAAACTATCATATTTTATAGGATTCTGTTGTTAACTTAATTAAAATTTTAATTATTATTTTTCATTTCTCTTTCATTTATTAATTTAAAATCATTCTGAATGAAATTTCTTTAAGTTAATAATTCTTTCATGCTAGAGGGGAATTATTCTTTTGCATAAATTTTACTATTGACTGCCTTAGTCATCAGAAACTTACAACCTTAATCAAGCTCAGGAATGCTATTGTTTAAGGAAATAGCTTTTTTTATTATTATCCCTTATTCCCAGTACATTAACTATTGTTCTTAAGTTATAATAACTAGTTTTCATTATGAATTTATTCATTTACCTTTCTGTTGCTCATCACATAACCTCTTATGTGCTTGACTATTCATATTTTTTCCTTTTATACGACAAAAAAAGAAAAAAAAATTTTGTTACCATGATGATTTATGCATGAAGTACTTGTATAAAATTTTTATACACCAATTGTCAAAAATGAATGATGATTCTATTTATTAATGATTCGTTTTTTAAATAAGCTAGGAAAAAAATAACTCCAAAATTTCTCAAAGAAAAAATATAATCTAAAGTGCCAAAAAACTTTTATTTACTTTGTTAAATATTTATTATTTAATAATAATGATTCATGTTTATCAAGATATGCATTTTGTAATACTGTAGAATGAATACGTCTTTATTTTTATAATAAACATAGAAGAAGGATTTAGAACTATTGTAACATCTAGTTGTGTACCTCCTCTTTTGATTGCATCGACTGAACCAAAAGTGTCCAAAAAAGCCCCAAAAAATTAGATTCTGGACTTTTTCTTAATTGTAGTAATAAGCCCTCACTGAGAGCTTTTCATCGATATACCATAAGTGGTACTTATCTAATTTAATAGGTGTACAAGGAAGTCATTAGTCCACATCAGATTATTCAATAAAGATGTTGACATAATGAATAAAACAGCAAGTGAAAAAATGGCAGATCTCTGCTTTGATTAAGCCCTAACTAAAAGATCTAGAAGCCAGTCTGCTAATCACCATACCATTTTGCTGACCTTATTCCAAGAGTAAATGTTTGGATTAGAGTAAGGGTAATACTAGGTCATGGATACCAGTGTTCTTTGGTGGTAGAGTTTCAATTAACCACACATCTCAGGAACAATCGACTTGAGACTGTACAAACTACACTTCATTCACATTCATACATATCATTCTCTGAAGTAATACCTTATGGTGGTTCCGGATTTTAAACAGAAAAAAGAGAGAGAAAGTAAAAGTAAATGTTCGGATAGATAGGAACTAACCTTACTTGACTGTGCAATTTAATTAGAAATTTATCAAGAAGCTTATTAATTTTTTTATGAGAGACCTCTAAAGTTCAATATGAGAGGAAAAATTGATACATTTATGTTTTAAGTGCACAAGTTACAGCCCTTATACACTTCTAGAAAACGGTGTCCTGCTCATACCTCTGGAGCCACTCCCTGTGCTTTCAAGAGTTTGGAGTAATTTAACCATAGAAAAAATATGACCCCATCTAGTACACATATAAAAAATCATCACAGCATGTGTGTGTGTATGCCCGTACATTTTGCACAAGTAAAATGTGTGTACACTTTATATTTATATAATGTATTAACAATTTTAATGTGTTTAAAATGTTAATACGTACATTTTAATAACTAAAAGAGATATGTAGTGTTATTAACAATATTATTTTAATTTGTTGCCAAGTATTGATAGCAAGTACTTAAATGGTTCAAATAAACGTTTCACTGTTGCTCAAACTTTAAAATGTAAGTATACAAAGAAATAAATAAATAACATGTTAATTTTATGTTTTAGCCAGCACAGTACAGAAGTCCAGCACCACAACAAATACACCAGCAGCAACAATCAAATCAGCAACAACAGCAAAGAGCACGACCACCAAACAACCAAGATTTCCGTAGACCAAATATTAATCAAAAGAATCAACAACAACTTACTGTAAGTTAAACAGATTTTATGAATTGCTGCTACTCTTTCTTATTTGAGATTTAATTCTTAATTACGATTTAAATACAAAACACATGCATGCATGCTTATATTCTATGTTAGGATGGATAATAGAACCCAAACTTTATCTGATAAGCAAAAAAAGCATAAAAATATTTTATGCTTATCTGGATAAGCTGAACTTTCAGTACAATAATCAAAAAGTAACTACAAATCTATGGAATGATCCATACACTAAACTACTATGAATCTAGCAAAAATAAAGAAAAATGTATAACCTTTATAAGAACTGAATCCTTATTAATGGATGTTCTCACAGAAAATTCTACGAAAAAAAAATAAAAATAAGAGAAAGGCATAATTAATAAGTGACTCTATGCAAAGAGGCAGTAAGAGTAGAGAAAGCACTCAAAATAATGCTTCAAGATGATTAGCATCAATACTTTCAAAAACTGATATCTTGGACTAATTAAGTGCACTCAGCACATTACTGACTGATGATTTAAGAGTGAACTGACTCAATATATGCAGAAAAAACTACTAGTCACACACTTGATAAATTATTAGATCAGCTATCTTCTAATCTCAAGAACTGATTAATGTTTATGTGTAAATATCAAAAAATCAATAAATCACTTTTCTCTAAAACCTCACAGAAGAATCAGTAAAAAACTACCATTAACTAAATTTAACTCTGTATTATTGGTACATTTTGGAATTTAAAGTAAAGACAAAGTACTAGGACGAACCCACATTTAATAAATTGATTTTCATTAACAACTAAGTTAAGAAATATTGGGTATAGTTGTTGACATTTGTTAGTAACCAGTGGCAAGACTGTTGATCTGTAGCAGTTAAAATATAGAACAATATTGTTCCATGAATAGTCAGCTTAAATCGTCACAAAAGAGTAATCTTAAAAAAAGTTTTTCAAATATTATTTTTTAAAATCTGATATACTGTTTAAAACAAAGAAAACCTTTTATTTATTTATTTATTTTTTTTTTACTCGCCTCAGTAGAACTTCTGCTAACATCTAACTACTGCTAACAAAGAAAATCATAGACTTGATAATAATTTTTTATTGTAAACCTTTCTCAAATATCATTCTTTACACACATCTGCCCACTAGATTTTGGAGTGGCACACTAGCATATTTTTTATAATAGAATGATAGTTCGAGCAATTATGGTTAAAACAATTATATTTTAATATTAATGCCTTCTTGATGCTATATTCAGACATTGTTCAATTACCGGGTTGTAATTAACAATCAGTGGTGAATTTCTAAATAAGAGCCAGGCTATAGTATATGGCAGTAAATTTTTGAAGGCAATTTTGGGCTGCATAGCTGTGGCAGGGCCAGCCAGTTGTTCAGCCTATAGGCAGCACATTTTTAAATCCAGCTCTGTTGACAATACATCATGATTGGTAATCCATGAATAAGAATGTTACAGGTAGTACATGCATTACACAAACAAGGGATGTAGCTACCTGTATCTGTTACAGGCTGAATCAAGAAAGCTATTAGTTATCAGGAGATTTTTGGAATATAATATGAATTGTTCAATATTTCTGCTCGAATACATATACTACTGACGACTGGTCTAAGAATATGTGAACAAATATGAGAAAATTGAACAAAACTCAATTTATCAATATTAACAATCAATTTCTGAAAAATTTATTGGTATAATAATATACTACAATAAAAATAAAAATGAAAAAAATTGGTTGTAAGATTTCAGCTAAGTTTAAAATGAATGGCAACATGAACTCCTTGTCATTCTTTACAATCATTGACTAGAAGAAAGCAATAAGTATCTTGGTGGAGGGGAAGTAGTTTTCAGTTTGCCTATCCAACTTTTCCTAAAGCACTATAAATTAATGAATTTTTTGTTTAATTAATTTTTTGTATATATTTAAATATGAACAGTAAAAGTAATAATAAACGAAGAAGTTTATAAATTGTGGGCCATTGCACATTTTTCTTTACAGATGATAAACAATGAAAAAAAAACTCTTTTAACAGTATAGAATTTAAGTACAGTTAATGCATGCTATGTCCTTGAATATAATATATATGAACAGTTTTAAACTACAGTGGAATTTTTTCAATTAACTTTACATAAGTTAATTTTCAAGTATGAAATAAATCTTCTTTTATTTCTTAGATTTTCTTCTGCCAAATAACATTACATCAAAGATGAATGAAAATTGATATAAAACAGATATCGTAATGCAAATTGACTCAATATTAAAGTTACATCATCATTAGAATGAATATTACCTGTTTCAAAACATTATTTATTACTAACTGAGCCAACACAGCAGCAGGCAGTTAATTACCGATTTGCTTGTCTGAACTTTATAAATCCAGTATAAAGGAAAAAGTATTTATTCATTTAATGTTTGATAAATATTTAAGCCCTCTTTGACAAACATGTTTTTTGAAATTTTTACTTGAATACTAAAAAAAATTACAAGAATAAAACTAAAGCCTGTCAAAATTTGTTGCAACTTTTGTAATATCAATTTTTTTTTTTTATATTTTTAACAGGGGATTCAATGTTTTTATCATCTATTTGGTGACAACAAATTTTTGAAACAGTTTAAGAGATAAAAATTAAAGGAATGATGTTTGTAACAATTTTGAGTTATATTTTGAAATTTCAAACTGGGGTTTCAACTCACCACTTTGTAATGTTTATTTTTTTCTCTAATTTAAACAACACATGCTGTTCAGAAAAAAAAAATTATGTTAAAATGTTTACGGTAAACAATAATCAGAATATCTCTTCCAAGATTTTTTTTTCATTTTAAGCAAAAAAAAAAATTAGCTGTGTATAATTAAATAGTAGCAAAAAATCAATTTTGTCCTATTAAAAAAAAAAATAAGTAACAACAATCCCACAAATATCTACTTATGCTTAAAAATGACTTATCCAATCTTTTTCCAGGAGGAAGAACTGGCTGAATTAGAAGAAGAAGAAAAGGAAGAACCCGATAGGCTGACACAATTATTACCAAACAGCAAATTCTCCTGTTCAAGCAGAAATACTGGTTATTATGCTGATGAAGGTCTCAATTGTGAAGTATTCCATTATTGTCAGGACAATGCTAGACATTCTTGGATATGTCCAGAAGGATTCCTCTTCCATCAGGCAAGTATTTCTATATAATTAATCTAAATAAATGTTGCCAAGTTCCCTGAAGATAATATGATATGCACATATTTTCAAGTATAGGAAACAAGCCAGTATTAGAAATCAGTAGTAATACATTTAAATTCCTTTCACTTGATAAAATATATTTAATAAAACACAGTAACAAAAATTGAATTAATGAACAAATAAGGTTTGGACACAGTGACTGGATAAGGGAAATAATTTAAGTTATTCAAACATTTATACTTAAAAAAATCACATTTTAATGAGATAAAGCTGTGGTTTTTTCTTCTTTTCAATTTGTTTTAAGAACTTTCAATTCGAAGGTCTCTATTCAAAGTCCTTTTTTTATTATCCATTTTTCACGGTCTTAAGTGCTTCATTCAAAGAATATCTTCAAAAATTTCTTTCTAAGTCTTAGATTTACAAATTTTAATAGCAACAAAATTATTTCAATAACAGAAATATAAAGCAATTTTCTCTATAATTTTTAATTACATTATTAAAAAATTTTTATGTATACAAGGGTGGTCCTTAAAAATTAAATTTTAAAATTTGTCCGGGGCACCCTCTTATTTTGTTCTTCAATATAAAACTAGACTTCCATAAAACTTTATAATTTTTAAAAAATGTTTTAGGGGTACCAAGTTTTGAATTTTCAACATATCGAGAATGTTTGCAAAATTTCTGTCAAAGTAAATCAAACTGGTGAACACCAAAATGACATGGATCATCATCTCAGCAGATCTTACTCGCTGAATACGGACAGTCATCAGCCTGGCCTCATTTTGGATGCCACCAATGCAAATGCCTCAGCAGACATTGGTGGTTATTAATTCAGCCTTTGCCTTTGCTGTTGGCTTCTTTCGGACATCTCTCTTCTGTCCTACTCGTTACCCTTTGAACTAGCTAACCGAGTTCACAGAAGAACCCTGCGCCTAGTTCTCTACAACAGATAAGCTATGAGTGACTGTAAATGTCTCATTTATTATCAGTAATTTCAATTAAACAAGCACCCAAGAAATTGTTGATCGCAACAATGACAATTTAGACCTAGTTTCCTTATCGATCAAATTTAACTTCAACTTTAAACTTAGTCAAATTAACTCATCACCGCATGACATTTACTTCATCACATGGTCTGCCTTTATCAAGACGAATCTACACCTCACAGCTGGATGGACTACCATGTCCTCAGTAATGCAGTCTCCGTCCTGCTGACAGCAATTATACAAATCTAGACTGCCCTCATCTGGATAGCAATATACCCCATGACTGCACAGGAACCTGCCCTTGGAAGTGCAGTCACCATTCACCCAACAGCGAAACTTTTGTTCTTTAAATCATAAACAAATTTAATCATAGCTTGACGGCAACATGCCTATCTACAGCCAATCACCTGTCCTGGAAGGCCCTAGCCTCGGATCCTACTTTTATTCCCTCAGCCAATCTGCACAATGCAAGGAATCAGAGGACACCATCCATTGTGGTACATTTTCTGCAAGTCTTCTAATTGACCCACAGATCCAAAAGGAATTCACTTTCTCAAGTACCCTAACAACTCTGGCATGTTCAGCCTTGTGCCACGGACAAACATAAAGGACATGGTCCATTGCACCATCAACTCTATACTCCGGGCAAATTCCAAAGTCAACCAAACCAAACCTAAGCAAACTATGTCTAAAGCCTGACACGTATGACGTTGTAAACCGATGGGGGGAAATCCGTCTACTTGCTTGCAAACCCCGTAAGAAGTGGGAAGATACCATCATGCATGTATCGACCAGTAGAAGAATCATTCCACCTAGCTTGCCAAGAGGAGTCAGAACCTTGGTTTTCAATTTCTCACATACGTCCTGGAATTAGAAGGCCTTCCTTCTCAGAAATATACTGAATGCAACATTCAGTAGCCAGGATGTCGATTGGTTTAGTACTGGCAATCACAGAGACTGCCTCTTGCAAAACAGTTTTGTAACCTCCGGCAACTACTAAAGAAGAAGATGCTGAGCTTGCAATAAAATATCCCTATAGCCTTGGAATTGCATACGATAATAACCCCAGATAGGCACAGTGTACAGCATTAAGGCCTCACGAACACCTTTCTAAAGAATATGCATGATACGTAAACTCAACTCTCAATTGGGATTGATGATTCTACAAATGCCAAAGAAAGCGTCAATAGCTTTCCTTGCGACAAACTGAAGGCACTCCCTGAATTGAAGCCTCTCATCAAGGATAATACCCAGATATTTCTGAACGGTAACGTATCTAATCAGAAGGTAGTTCGTCATGACTCGCAGATCATGAGTTGCGACTAAATGACCCTTCAACATCATAGCGGTACTGAATAGCGACAGCCACATCCAGCAGTCTTGTTCATATAGGAGTGTTTTATATAAAGACGCGTACTTGGCAGTGCCATGTCGAACCTGAATTGAGAACTCAGCTACGGTACTGCGAGGAGAGTTTGTACAGCTGTTTTTTTTAAATCGTATTCTGTTCAAAATTATTCTAACTAAAAATATATTTAGTTGCTTGCAACAACATATTATTGCAGTTTATAATAATTTGTTAAGTGACTTTATTTCATTACATTACTGTCATAGAAGAATGTTAAAAATCAGATGGGTGGATAAAGTTACAAATGAAGAGGTTTTGTAGAAAATCAATGAAAAAAGATGCATTTGGAAAAATATTGTTAAAAGAAGAGACAGACTTATAGGCCACATATTAAGGCATCCTGGAATAGTCGCTTTGATATTGGAAGAACAGGAAGATGGGAAAAATTGTGCAGACAGGCAACGGTTGGAATATGTAAAACAAATTGTTGGGGATGTAGGATGTAGCAGGTATACTGAAATGAAATGATTGGCACCAGATTGGGAATCTTGGAGAGCTGCATCAAATCAGTCAAATGACTGAAGACAAAAAAAATGTTTCAGACAAAAGTTTTACGTAATGTTTAAAGGATTGACGATCACTTTAAACCGCAAGGAAGGTAAGGAAAGTAATTAGATTGTAATGACTCTGAAGTTATTAGTAAAATAAAATTTTATGGACTTTTAAGAATCTGTATATGTAATTTAATAGGAAATGTTACATATGTGTGTATGTAATTAGAGTTGGTGAAACATCCGATTATTTAATATTAATTGAAAATTACAATTAGAATCGTATTATTTTTGAATTTCCATACAAGGAAGTGATGTGATGTTCACATCAAATTTTTTCATTAATATTATTATATATAATATTTTAATTGCTGTATTGTACCCACATATTATTTAAACATTATTTATTATTTCTTTTGCAACTAAATTTAATTATTAATTCCTACTGAGTTTTTTAAAAGTTTTAAACTTTACAGGGTGGTAGCAATCCCTATAACAGAGTTAAAAAATCCTAAATAGTTACAGTAATCTTTTTTATAGAATAACTCAAAATGATAAGAGTGCCACAAAGAAAAATAAGGGAAAAAATTTTTACCCAATTTAAGGTCAACCATAATATATATATATATATCACACACAATCTTATGAAACGGGGATCTCTGTTAAAGAACAAATAAAAACAGATTTCTGAAAAAAATTGATATATCTGGTATCTCATATTTATTTATTAAATATATTTAAACCAAACATTTTTATAAATAATCACTTATATAAAAGGAATGATATGATGTACAGATTCTCAACAGAAATGATACATTAATTTGTTGAGTTACACTATTTCCCACTCTTTGACTTGCATATTTAAAGCATCTGAGGTAGAAATGCGAGTATTTAAGGTAAAAATGCGAGTTGCTTTCTGAGTATAATGGAGTCCTACACAACATTCCTTATGAAGAACAGGATGAAAATATCAGTGTAAAGTTAGAAGTTAGTCAACTGTTTTTTGGTGGTTTGGTATGTAATATTTGTGACAGAGAAGCAGGAAATAGAAAATGAATTCACTCTTCACTTTCGTTAAAATTGGTGACAGTGGGTGATTAATCTAGAAAATATGGAAATTTCAGGAATGGTCTTCATATTTGGTCAATTATATAACTTTTCAGCAATCTATACAAACAAATATTAAAAGTTTATAGATTTACCGAAGGCAAACTAAAATGGTACCATCTTAAAGCTCAAAAAATTTGCTATAGAATACTAACTTTCAGAAGTTTAATTTTTTCCAAAAGTAATAATATATAAATGCATCTTTTTATTATTCTTAATCAGAGTTTGCATTGAAGATTAGTGTTATGTTATTTTCCATAATAATGAAATGCCATTTTAGTAAAAATAAATGTATATTTATGATACTTTTATTAAGTAATGAACATTTCTGTGTTCAAAGTAGAAACAATTCACTCAGAGTAATTAATACAAAAGAAACATCTATATACTTTTGATAACATGATTTGCTAGTTTGATTAAAGCTGAAAGACCAGGAATATCATTATTACAAAATAGCTGAACTTTTTCACTAAAATAATAACTACATATACAAAAATGTGTTACTTATTTGTCGGTACAGTTACATTTATATTATCCATACTAGATGTAAATTTTGATGCCATTAAAATTAAGCAAAGTAAAATATTTGAAACAATTTTCTAAAATTTATACATAGTTAAATGTATTTCCTACCAATAAAAATAAATAAAATAATCTAATTCACTTCTGAAAAATTTATTTTTTTACTTTCTTGAATTTAGCTCAATAAGATAATTACAGCAATAATAGGAACCACAGAATTTTTTAGGTGTAACTCAATCTTTTATAGTTTTGGTAATGGAATTACTAAAAAATTATGGCTGATCTCCATGGCCGAGTGGTAATGTCTGTGTTTCATTCAGAGATTTTGGGTTTGAATCTCAGTCAGGCATGGGATTTTTTATACACTACAAAATTCCATTTTCATATCCCACACACAAGCTTCAAGCTTGTGATATCATCAAGCAAAAAAAAAAAAAATTACATTCAGATTTAAGCTAACGTAAAAAGGAATTAATTTTATTAAAGCAATTTTTAATACTAGTGAATTGCAAATATATTATTAAAATGAGGTTTTCAAAGGCAGATAAAAAGGTAACATTTAAAAGAATATATCTAGGTCAACAAAAACAAACCTAAAGGGAATCTTATATGCTTTAAAAAAGTACTGGCATTTTTTAAAGATTTCTTAGCATTTAAAAAATTTTTTTTTTAGTAAAAAGTCTCACTTTCCCTTCACCTATAACCACTGAACATACTACGGCCTTATTGACTTCTGAGAGCAAGTGAAAATTAACATACACACCATTTTCTCTGCTTTACTACTTTTTTTACTTTATATTATTTCCTATTTTAATTTGACTATTAAGATGCAAATATGGGCCAGATATGTTATGGTTATATCTTTTTATACTCTTACAAGTTTAACTGCCTCTAAAACTCTCAAATTCATCCCAACTAAACTATAAATACATAATTTTCTTATCTAAAAAAAAAAAAAAAATAATAATTTTCCAGGTACATTTAATCTGCATGCCGCCTAGCAGTGATAATATTTGTAAACAATCATCAAACTTTCACTTTGTAAATGATTATCTATATCGACCAATTAATGAAGAAGAAGTACAACGAAAACCAAATGTTACATTACGATATGCAGATAGATATTATCCAGAAAATTATTATGAAGAAGAAGAAAACCATGCAGCACCACAACCAGCCCAAGTAAGACGTCCTGTACAACAAAATCCAAATTATCAACAACAGAATCAAGCAAGGACACCAGTGCCGCAACAGTATAGGCAAGCAAGCACTACAAATCAAGTATTTCATTCTCCAGAAGAAGTAAATATACCATTACAACATCGACGACCACAATATCAGCAATCATCACAGAGTGAAGAAGAATACTGAAGTTAAAATGCGTGATGTATTTTTATTTTTAAAATATATACACAAATAGACTGAGTTTAAAATAATTCTGTCATTATCATATAATGACAATAATGTGTGAAATATGTCCACTTGTATTTATATATATATTTTTTATTTTCATTACTATAAATATTAATAAATAAAAATTTAAGGACTGAAATAAAAAGATTTAATTCTTAACAAAATAAATAATATTAAAATGAAACAAAATTATTTGAATATAATTTGTCATGAAACAAACATTCTGTATATAATTATATAATACTCATATATATATATTTCATTCGTTTTATATTAAGCTCTTGATCATTAAGTATATATATATATATACATGCAAAACAATAATCTTATAAAAAAATATTATATATAAACAAATTAGTTATATTATTTATTTATATAATCAGAATAATATTTATATTTTAATGAACTGCAGTTGTAAGGAATATTTTTCAGTAATTTAATGTTAACGATTGTCATTCAGTGGCATAAGTAACTTTATGTACAAAAAAACTTATTTAATAAAAATAATATTAAAATATTTCTGGTTTTGTTAATGTTACTATTCTTTATTCTAAAAAAATTCATTATTTGAAAAACATATAACAAATCTACTACATTTATAGATTAATTTACCATATCATATATAATTATGAATTTTTTAAATTGTAATTATTTTTTTTAACCATTCAACCAACTAGCGTATATAGTGTACATATACATATATATACTAGCGGTACATAGCAAACATATTTGTCAGCCCTACTCATACTGTTAATTCATTTGTGCATTACAAAATTTTGTGCAATATAAAATATATATGAAAAGGAATTATACTAAATGTTCTTATACTGATTGTTGCGGAGGAGGCTTAACGGCCTCGCGATGGAAGCATGGCAGCGTGAATGGGACACCACGCCTAAGGGAAGGTCCTTG
>JAAAKQ030007788.1:39417-55539 GCA_010016005.3 Zanna intricata | reverse complement strand
TTTTTATTTACTAAACTATTTATATGGTAAAATATTAGATTATATTGCTCAAATTAATATTAGTTGATAATTCATATGAATCGACCTGATTAAGGCATTATAAAACTAGAGATGAAGCCACTTCCAGTATTTCTGGCAGTTTTTTTCCAAAATTCATTGTATTCTCCTTTGAAAAGCATGGTTTTCATAGTTAATTATATTGCTCTAAAAAGTCTCAAACATTGTAACATACCTTGAATGTAAGATGTAAAAATGGGTAAATATTTAATCATGCTTAATCATACCAATCAATGATTACGTATTTGTATTCATTGTACATTGACTATACTAATACTGTTTAAATACTATTTGTTAGCCGAATCAAAGTGCAGTTATATTTTTAGCAATGAAATTAGTGATGTGCATTAAAGCTGTTGGTCAGTTACTTTGTCAGCAAGTCTTAAAGTTGAGTGCTAAAATATGCTTTTCATTTTGAAAAGTTAAAAGTAAAATAATACTGTAAGTATAATTTATTTTAAATAATTCATTAATTACTTAATGTTTTTCTTTTTCAGAGATGACATGGAGATGATGTTAAATAAAATAGTGCCTGAGGTAAGAGATTTGTATCTTCTGTTTGATTTTTTGCATTCATTCATTAAGCAAAAATGTCTGTTACCAGTCTCATCATATCACTATCACCCATAAGTTAAACTTGTACAGATAAACTTTATTATATCGTACAGAAATGAACTTAACTACATTAATTGTTAGTAAATCTTCTGATATTGGAATTAATTGAACCTCATTTCCACAAATAGTTCATTTATGAACTCCACTAGTCATCAGATGTTTATCTCTTAAACTGTCTGATATTGGAAAAGGAAAAAAAATAGTAATCGTGATCCATGTGACATGATAATAAGATAAAATGAAAAACAAAATAGAATGTAAGTATTACTAACAATACAGTTAGTTAATAAGTAAAAATTATGATACAGAAATTTAGTCCAAACCAAAATATTTTTAATACAGTCCTTTTTATTTAAAATGAATCTACTCTTGTGTCAAATGGCCTTGTTGGTTAAAACTTTACAGTTAATACCAAAACATTAATAAGCCCCAGTTATTTGAAATAAACTTATACAGCATCCTCAAAACTGAATGTTGAGCAAAAATCTTTAGTTATCATATTGTAGGTCATTTATTTTAAGTTGTAATTATACAGGCTTTGCTTATGACATCTTAGTTTATGGAAATGGTACTACTTTCCATCTAGGAAAATGGTTGATGACGGTTGACAGTTAAAAATGCGTGTAGTTTTAAAACAGAATACTACTTCACTATAACATGTGGGTGTCATAAATACTTAAATAATGCACTTTGAGATCATAGAGGAGCTATAGACTGACTTGCCAGGCCTCAAGATCTATCTGCACTGTCTCATTTCTTTTGAAACCACCTGAAACCATGTTTAAAAAATCAATAATCTCGGTTATGCAATTAGAAGTTGCTTGTATAGTGCTCGATATGATAACAGCAATTTTAATCAGATATTATTCAATATTAGATAATTTTAAACAATTTAAATAGATATTACTCAATATTAGAACACTGTCAAGCTTCAGAAGGGAAGCATTTTGAATATTTAATGTAAAACTGTGAGCTTCTAAGATATATTTTATTGTATAGTTTAGAAGTATAACAAGCTTTAAAGGTTAACTGTGAAGTCCTGAAATTAGATATTTTGTATACTGCTACAAATTAATAATTTTGCCAAAAATCTGTAATTACATACATTGTTGTTATTGAGAAAAACGCTGAAGATTTATTTAACGGTAAGTTATTTGACATAGTATAACTGTTGCAATCTGATTGTAAAAAATAATAAAAATCCCCCTTTATTTTATTCTTGCATAATTTTTAAAGTTTTAATTGTTAATCTCTCAAAAACAGAGTAGCTATCAAAGACGAGTACATCAAATTTTACATGAATGTAAATCAAATTTCACATGAATGTCATGTATATCTCAACATAGTATTTAAAATACTAAAGGTGGACTGAAGATGGCAGATCTAAGATTATTGACCGAAATTTGAAACTCAATAAAATTGTATTTTTGTATTTGCATACTTCTTTTCTGTCATCTAAATTCGCTCAGTTTTATAATAGAAAGCCATTTCCACTTTTCTAACATTCTTTATGTTAAAGAAAATGTACCAGTACCTATGATAAGTGTAATATTGAGGTTTTCTTTTAGCTAAACATTTTATAAAGGAGATTATCCATTCGATACCAGACAATGCACAGTTTTGAGTTTAGCAAAAATAACTCCTTAAATTTCTTTATAAATTAATCATCATTGAAACACCTTATGAAATTAAATGTGAAGAATTATGTTTGGGTATTGTTGTTGCTGTATTTGAGTTAAAAACTAACATGAGTCTTTTAAAATCAGCCTCAAACAGTTCCTTTAACAAATTAAATCATTAAGCTGAATGTTGAAAAAAAATACTGATGATGACTATTGTTATAATAAATATTATGAAAGTGATTAATCTAATTAACAGTACGTCTCTACTTGTAAACTTTCCCAATAGACAAAATCATCAGAAAAATTATATTTAAAAATGACACTAACTTCATTCAGTAAAACAAAATTGTGGTGAATGTGTTAGTGATTTGTCATTGATGAAAAGTTTAAAATTATGTAAAATTAAAACTATTAATTTTTTATTGACAAAGTTTAACCACATTTTAAAAACACACATACACCTAATAGTTATGGTCACTTCTGCTGACATATTCAATAATTAATGTTGATATTTCTTATCATAATGTCAGTTGATATTACTGCTGGCTGTTTTCTTAAATAATGAAGATATGGAATACGATCAAATGATGTGTTAGATTGATGATGTATTAGTTCAATTAATATGTTAATAGTTAATTAACATGGAATATATTCCATGTTTCTTTATTTAAAAATGTGTTAAAATACAAATCTTTTTGTGTATGCAAAGAGTATAAAATTATCAACCTCTCCTTGTGAAGACAGATCACCAGCATTGTCTGAAAAAAATATAATTTTTTTATTTTATAATGTTTTGTACAATTTTCATTTTAATAAGTTAACTAGTTGCTTAAAAAACAAATATGCATTTTTAAATAATGATTATTTTGGAAACCAGTTTATCTGTCAATCGAATATATTAATAAATGAGTTTAATTAATTAAGGTATAATAACACCATAATTATAAATTTTAATCTAAAATAATTCTTAAAAGAAAATTAGTATTGATATCATCTGTTAACCAAATAATAATATTACTTATTTTAAGAACAGTTTTTTTTTTTTTTTAATAATTAGCACAATTTTTTTTAATTTAATTCCCTTAGTTTATTTATAGTGGAAAAAAGTCAGAAAGTAATATTACTGCACCATTTTAAATCAGAATCATAACCAGAAACAAAAAGAAAAAAAAGATTATTATAAAAATTATATTTAGAACCAGGAACGTGTTCAGATGAATTATTAGTGAATGCTTACATTAACATTTTATACATTTATACATTTTATACATTTCTGTGGCTGGTTTACTAAATTTAAATAAAACTTAATACAAATATGCTGTTCTTTTAGGTCATTCATTGCAAAATCACAGTCACATAAACAATGAAAATTACCTGCTAACAATTAACACTTTCATTTAAAGTGACTAGATATTCTGACTCACAAAAGCCATAGATTTTGATGTTACTGGTTGTATTTGTTTATGCTAGTTCTCATTCATGTCTGTAATACAATTTTCAAGAAAATTTGGGTAGCACCTTTATTTTTTAACACACATAACAAAATATTATGATAGTTGATTTAGTCTTAAATAATGTTTTCTGTTTGTAGGGTTTGCCTTATAGACACTCCTGTGAAGGACCTGATGACATGGTAAGTAATGAACTCTGTCTATTTATGTAATTAATTTTTATATGAATTTTTATAAATAAAGTATGTCTTTTAAATTGTGATTTTAAATAGAATAAAAAAAAAAAAGATTATCAAAACTTAAATTATAATTTAATTGATAGCATCTGTTAATGTAATATTCAGTAGATTAATATGCATTAATTATTTTCTATAGTTATCTACATACCAGTTGTAAAATAACTACATTGTATTGTTTTTTAATTTAAATAATTTTCAATTTTTAGCCAGCACACGTGAAGGCGTGTTTCCTTGGTTCCTCGTTGACAATTCCAATTACGGATGGCAAGCTCAATTTGGGCACATGGCAAGGGATATGGCTCTGTGAGCATAGAGACCAAGCAGGTTCAAGAAAGGTAAGAGTAGTATTTTATACTCATAAGTTGTAGATCAAAATGACAGTTTTTTTTTTTTTTTTTTTTACTGAAATTAATTTTTTTAAGATTCATATTATTCCTCTGTATTGTTAAATTAAGTGTCTAATTCTATTAATATAAACCACTTTGTACAGAATATTGAGATAAGCCAAATCTTACCTTAATTTTATCATGAAAGTACGTTCATGGGATCCTACATTCTCAGTCATGATTGAAATAATTTAGTTAAACTTAGTATTAAATATTAATATAAACTCTGAGTTTAATTAATTATTTCAGTCATGACTAAATTTTTCATTTCATGATAAAATTTGGTAATAAATGTCTTATCTCAATATTTTGTAATAGGTGGTAATTTTTTTTTCCATGGCCTATATAGTTTACCACCATTCTGACCAGCAGTTTATTTTAATATACTTGTATTCAAGTAAGGAAGTTGTGTTTTCAAAGCAGAAATTGTACACTATACAACTACATGTGACCTAGAATTGGAAACAAGAATTTCAGAAGTTAGATCATGATCATGTGTCAATCATGATCATCATCAATCTGTCTTAAGGCTGCACTCTGGTAGTGTGCCATTATGTTTTCTGAATTCTGTGAATTAGACAATGGTAAGAGGAAGCAAATTGAATTTTAAGTGCAAGAAGCCTATCAAATTAACTTGCATTCTTTTTTTTTAATTCTCTAATCTCATTTACACCACATTATCAGTTAACTTACATTAACCCTTGTTTATGTATCTACTTTTTAGACTTGGATTTATATGTATTTTAATTTATTTCTGCCATTATCATCTTATAGGCTTAATTTTTTATTATTATTATTATTATATATATATATATATATATATGAATGATTTTTCTCACTTTGTAAGAAATTTTTCATTCTAATATCAATCTGCCTGCTGTTTTTTTTTTTTAAATAAATCTATATAACCTAACTCATAAACTATTGTCTTTTTTTCTGTAGGAGGTTTTTATTCTAATATTTAATTACTGTTTTGTAAAGTATTTATATATCTATTTATAAAGCATTCTACCTTATAACATAGTTTAAATCTTATTTTCCCCTGGAAAAAGAGCTTTGCTCCTCCAAGATAAATTTGTGAGTTTCTTCAACTTAACATTTTTTTAACAAAACCTGTTCTGTAACTAAGGGTTATTGAACTCACTCTGCCACCTTTTAAGTGTTTTCAAATCTATTTCAAGTGCAATAAAGTAAAAATAAAGCCCGATTTGTTGATCACACCATCTCAATCTGTGAAAAGTCACAATAATTGGATTCAAGACTTGTTTAAAAGCATCTTCTCTTCTGAATTAATTAATGTACAATATCTGTAATAAGTACAGTTGACCTACTTTGCTATTAATGAAGAAAAAAAATTGTAATTTTTATTAAATGTTTGAAAAAATTTTGATACAACTTCCTCTTTTAATTTACATCAAAATTCCTTTGGAATAGAATCTCTCATTTTTAAAAATAAAATTTCACTATTATTGTACAAGAATGTGAGACTTAAAACAGTATTTTTATTTTAAATATTTCATTTCCAACGCACATAATAAAATGATTCAAACACTCTTTATCATTTTATTAATAAGAAAAAAGAGAGGCATCAGTATTTGAGTACCTTTAAAGGGATTTTTCTTTTAATGATTATAAAATATGGAGAAAAATAAGAAGAAGTATTTTTGTATATTGTAATAATCTTTTATTATTATTGTTTACTAGCATTTATTTGTTAAAAGCTCTTTTAGGAATATTTTAAAAATTTCCTTTTTGCCAGTCTGGATATGATAAATATTAAATGTATATCACTTATTTGGAGTTCTAAATAAAATATTAAATTGGTAGCAGTGTGTTTGCAACAACTAGTGATAATGAAGCAAAAATTGATTGCAATTCGTCAGCATTTGAAATGCTATGCAAATTATTTATAAAATTTATGCAAATTCTGGAAATGTCAGTACATGAATTCACTTACATTCCCAAATGTCAAATGTAAAAGAATAACAGTCGGAAGATAATAACTCACTGCCAGTAATGCACTGATATTAGATGTTGTCTTATAACACATCATGACCTTCAGAAAGTTATTGAGGAGGCTACAAAACAACAGTGCTTAAAACAGTTTTACTAGCCAACAGCAACGAAAAATACAATACTGTGGGCAACATCTTATTCTGCATAACGTGTATTTGGAGGTTAAATAATAAAGATCTAGGATATTAACATTTACTTTAATATATTTTGAGCAGTGGAAAGTTAAATTCACCAGTTATTAAAAGAGTGTAGTCTGAATGTTATTGTTTAATGTTGATGAAGTAAATAAAGTTAATGAGAATGTACAGAAAACAGAACCTACCCTCTCAAAGGAAATTGATGTATTTGTGGAAATCAAAACAGAGTGACAATTTTAATTAGTGTAAACATTAATAAGTCATATGTAATTCTCAATCCGTAAAAAGAGTTTGATAACGTTATTTAGCAAACTGTTGTGTTTTATATTGGATTGGAGGGTGATTAGAGAGTAGGCTCATAATTTTCCTTAATCATACTTATAATTCAGAAACAGTAAGTTTTAAAATTTAACAATATTCTTTATTTGTTAATTTTAAAAAACAAAATAATGGAATTCCTTGTAGGTCTATGTTGACACTTTTTCTGTATTTTGTCTCATTAATGAATTCTCAGCTCTTTTTGGCTGCAATGTTGTTTATCCAGCTCTCACTTATTGTTATGTTCTGACAGAATGTTTGATAAATTCAAAATTAATACATTTGTTCACTTAATAAAGTTCCTGATTATTGTATTTTATTTATCTTAGCTGTTACAGGCCAACCATCTAATTAGAATATTTTCATTTTATGAAAATTCAAAAATACCAATTTTTCATATTATGAAAAATTAATTTTATAATAGATGAAAAGAGACTTATCATATACTATCATCTGTAGTACTCCTGCTATTCTGACAGAATTCATTTTAAATCTGACTGGGGTTATAACTATTGTTATAATAATGGAGTACAAATAAATAGTTATATGTCTAGTACTCATCTTGCATTTCTACAAAAAATGTCTTTTATTAAGAAAGATAATTTTACTGTTGTTTTACAGATAAATAAGTAATGGTAAATTAGCCAAAAACAACTTAAGGTTTGTAGCCAATTGACTTCGATGACACACATTGAATGGATAATTAAAAAATTTTATTCTTTGTTCTCTAATAAAAAAAATGTAATAAAATAAATAATAAATTAAAAAAAAGTTTCTATTACAAATATGTTGGAAGGTAGTGACTAAATTCAAAGAAAGTTAATTTTTTTTTATAGAAGATGACAGCAAGATCGGTAGAAGGATAAACATCCAATAAGAATAATGCAATAAGAATAATTTTGAGATTAATGAAAGCTATAAAAATGTTTAAAATACTGAGCATTTGTACTAAAGAGCTGAAATAAACAAAAAAGAAACCGTTTAAACATTTTTGAGACTAATGTTCTTTTTTTACAAATTGTAAAAACCTTTCATTTTTATATTAATTCCACCAGTGGTGATAACTTAGATACACATAAATAATGTATGACTTCATGTGCTTTATGTGAACTGTTTAAGAATATAAAACTGCTTGACGTCTACCACCTCTTTTATTTTCAGTGAGCAGTTTTATGATTTGCTTATCTAGGAAACTAATCTTCATTTGGCAAAAATTTCATCAGGAAAGAATATTCATGTAGGTTGAGTTACTGAATAAAATAATTTAAAGAAAAACAACTGATTTTTTTTTCTTTAGAGTTTCACAGAGATGTAGTAAATTCTTATCTCTTAATTGTCTATTAATATATAAATGAAGAATTCTATTTGTTGTTAAGGGATTACATCTTCTTAAAACCAACTATATCACGTATGCATGTGTGATTTAAGGACCATTTTGATGAAATGTTGAAATAAGCGAGATAGAAAAATTTTTATTATAACAAAATAAACTTATATACTATTTTTCTACATATTCGCCATTCACTGCAATACATTTTTGATTTCAGGTTACCAGCTTCATTATTCTGTTGCTGTAGAATTCCCTCACCTGTAATTTAAACCAATTAATTATTCTGTTTTGCAATTCCTCATCATCTTCAAACTTCTGTAGTGCAAGTCACAGTTTTAGATGTAGAAGAAGCTAATAATCATTCGGCCCAAGATCTGAACAGTAGGCAGATGTTTGAAGATTTCCCAATGAAATCATTGCAATTGTTCAGTGGTTTTATTTGCCGTGTGAGGTCGTGTGTTATCGTGGAGAAACAAAATCCCATTGCCTAGCGTCCCACGCATTTTATTTTGAATTTAACATCTAAGTTTTGTATGTGTTTTACAGTACATATCTGTATTAATAATTCTTCCATGTTCAAGAAATTCAATCAGCAATATCCCTTTGGTGTCTCAAAAACTGCAGCCGAGAGCTTTCTCACTGAACTTTCTTGTTAAAATTTTTTGAGCTTCAAGTGTGATGAATGCCACCATTGCATTGATTGCTGCTTTGTCTTAACATTTGAATGAGATATTCATGTTTCATCACAGGTCACAACATGTTTCCATAAATCATCACCTCATTTTCATAGCGTCTCAAAAATGTTTGAGCTTCAGCAAGACATTTTTCTTTGTGTTTCTGTCAATATTTTTGATACCAGTCTGGAATACAACTTCCTGTAACCCAGTTTTTCAGTTAAAATGTTGTAAATTACTGATCATGGAACAAAAGGAGATTCAATCAGTAATTGAGAAACACTAAGCCCTCTGTTTTCACGGATTTTTACATTCATATTTTCAGTCAGTTCATGACTGAAGGTCACCCAACTTTCATCACAGTTAGGTGACCACTACTTTCTTCGTTGTGAACATTCATTCTTCCTCCACGAAACAAATGACATCATTGGTGAACTGTACCTTCACACATAATACTGGTCCGTAAACATTGTAATTCCTCTATGAATATTAGCAAGAGATTTATTTTTCATTAATAGATAATGAATTACTGATCGCATTTCACAACTCGCAGAATTATTTATTGTGCGCATTTCAACCAGGCTAAACACAGCAACTAATGTGAATAAAGTTAACCTATTGTTACAAACAGATGATCGTTGATATAAATAAACTACACTACTAGCCATACTACTAAATACTAGGTATAATAGTTAAGTAGTAACTAATAATAGTAGCTGTACTACTAAATAAACTACTGCTATGCTAGTGCCATCAATTTCCATCACATCTAATGGTGGCAAATTGAAAAAGGCCCTTACTTAAAAAATATCCCTCGTATGTATGTACAAGCTTGTATACAAATGAAGGTTTGTACTTGTACAAATATATGTCAGAGTTTATATGTACACTCAAAAGCTTTGATTCTGGAATATTTCTAAAAACAAGGTATAAAGTTAAATTATCTATAGAAAACAGTTTGTTAAAGCCTTTGATTGTTGGCATTTTTTATTACTCTACTGTGATTTATTTTCATTGCTATTCACCAAATCTTTTCCAATTTATATGTAAACATCTTGTAAAAATTGCAGTCGTATAATATTGTCTTATTACCCATTGTGTTTCTTATCTTGTGAAAATTATAATTTATTGCATTTATTTATGCTTAATAACACAACTGGAGTGTTTTTTCAGCTTAGAATAAAAGTAAAATTGTTATTTCTCGGCTCATGTAATATACATAATACATTACAGATAAGGAAGGTTAAAAAAGTTCCTGGAATTGCCTCCTACAGTTTAAATCATAATGAGGAAATTTTTGGTTTTTATGCTGCGAACAATTATGATGTCATGCATCATGTTTTCTGTTCAGCATTCATATTGTGTATGATGCAATGAAAAGTCGCTAAGAAAACAGCATACAAGTATTACATTTTGCTTAAAAATCTTAAAAAACTGTAAGAAATCTTAACGTTTCTAAAACAAGTATACAGAGAACCAGCACTTAGGAAATCAGTTGACATAAGAGTTTTACTGATGGTTGTGTCATTGTTGAAGGTGACATAATGGATATTTGTTTTCCCGATAAAGGAAAAAATACTGAGCATGCTGAAAACATTGTTAATATTGATACACAAAAAACTGTCAATAGTTGGGATATCAATCAGAAGAAGTTCCAGTGTTCTTTATAATGTTCTTATCATGCATTACATTTCTAAACACAGCATTTCAGAAATGTTGTCTGCAAATCAAAATGAAGCTTGCATGACACTGTCAAAACATGCAGCTGATCAAGATCAAAATATAACAAAATACAAGAGTTTTTTTGTACAGTCCATTCTATACTGGATTTTCTCTTATTAGATTTTCTCTTACTGGATCATATCAACAGTAACAGAAATTTTGTTTAGGTAAAAGCAAAGAAAAAGTTGAATCTTTTTCTGATTTACAGGATACTGTTCATTACAAATTTATTTCTGGCAGATAGGCAGACAGCAAAAAGAACTACGTCAATATCCTTCATTGTTTATGGGATGTAGTAAAAAGGAAACATCCTGGAAAATGAGAAAAAAACGAGTCAAAAGAGACCCGTTTCTTTCTCATTTATAATAAATGAGATTATAATATTGTGTCATGACACATTATAACAACTTTGGAGCATTAACACTCTCCAGACTTGGCACCAACTGAGTTTTACTTATTTTCTTGCTTCAAAAATCCTGTGAAGGGAAAACATTGAACACTGATGACATATGATGGATAATGCACCACAGTAGTTGAGAATGATATCCAAAAATGAGTTCCAGAAACTTTATAGACTTTAGCAAAAGTGTATTACTGCCAAAGGAAACTGTTTTAAAGATAGGTACTCTAAAACCTTTTCTTGCGAGCAATTTGTGAAAAATTACTTTCAAGAATTTTGTTTAACCTTCCATGTATATGTTTTTTTTAAAAGATTATTTTAATTTTTTGTAATTAATTTTGAGTTTTAAAAAAGTACTTATGTATTATATAAAAACTATTTGTATAGATAAATTAATATACTATGTAATATCTTAAAAAGTCTTCATGATATTTTTATTTAATTTATTATAGGTGGTGGTAACAATCAATGGATGCCTGCGAGATTCTAGTAGGTCACCATTAAGCCCTGTCTCTCCAATGGCTTCAACTAGCAGTTAATACTTCTTGTGTCATCATCTTCATGTGAATCATCATGCCTCAGCCCAGTCATTTGTACTGTATACTAATCGCCCACCCCGGCTTTATTATAGGTCAGGTAGGACGCAGTGCTTTTATTCTGTGTTGTTAAAAAGCGCACAAAATATAATACTTGTTGTGGGAAATATTTAAATAGTTATTTTATATCATTTTAATTCAGTATTGTTATTTGATATTATAAAAGTGATAAATATTATCGTTATTTTATATTATTATTGTTCTGTATTGGTATTGTGTGGTGAAAAGAAAGGCAGCTAGCTGCAAGATGTAATTATTATGTGAAAAAAATATTTTTTTTATTGAAACTAAAAATAAACAGTTAGATAATGAATAAGAAGATTAAAGTTACCATAAACAGTTATTATTAATAACATGGATGATAGTTAAATATAGCTTGAAGTAAAGTTTTTCATGTCTTTTTTGGTAGTTTAAAGATGTTTTCTTAATCGGGCGATAAGTATACATTACAATGTCAGGAAATCAAAGTGGTATATAGTTAATTGAAATGTGTATAAACATAAATAAATAATTGTATGTTGTAAATTTGTCATTGAAAGTTCATATGTTTGGCACATCCAAGAATATATTGTATGAGTATTGTCATATGTGTCTTTTGTTCACCAATGGCAAATGAAATTTTTACACATTAAGACATCTTCAGCTAGACAGTGTAATTTAGTCGCTGTGTAATTATTTATATTATTTCTTGTAATTACATGGGGGGATCAATTCAATTTAGACAATAGATTTGCAAAATAATTTTTGCAATTTTAATAAGTAATATAATAAATAAATGTAACTAATATTCGTTCCATTCGCTGCAAACTGAATACCTCCTTCATCATTCGCATACAATAAATAATTTTAATAAAAGTATAATCATTGCGGTATATCTCATTCCAATCATATATTATATACAATCAGTAATATTATTCTTAAAATTGTAAATTTTTTGAGGGCCTAAGGCTTAGTTTATAATTAAGTAGTCAGACACATCGCCCGGTAGAGGGATGTGCTCTGCACTATGCACTGTCAAACACATTAATTGTACAGTTAATATAGAATTATAATTTTTGCCTTGCCTTTTTTCTAGAACAAGACAAAAGCTACAGGCCTCAATACACATTTTTATCTTTACAAATATTTCTGTATTTTTGCAATTTTATATTATTGCACTTGTTTATGCTTGTAGTACAATTTTGTTATGATTATTGTAATAATAATAATGATAATTGAAAATTGAATTGTAATTACATAATTAGGTATCTTTTCATATAGAAAATTTAAACACTTTTTAGGAGAAAATTTTTTTTAAATCGGGCAATAATTTATTATAAACTAGTAGTATGTCTAGAATACATCATTATTATTATAAATTACTATTAAATTTGTAAAAAAAAAAAAAAGGAAACTAATTGATTGTTAATTTTTTTTTAATTTTTTACTATTATAATTTATGAAATTAATTGGACTAATATTTATATATTTGATGCTGAATGAATATAAATATGCAGCTTTACCTAGACCAGTACTATTTAGAAAGTATGAGGAGTGTGCAGTACATAACCAAATTGAAAACTTTGTTGCATTTTATTGGAGAAACTTAGTTTATGTAGTGGCTTATTAGTAGTAATTATCTTTATTTTATATTTATTTTTTTATTTAATTTTTGCTGTAATTATTAAATTTGGAAAGTAGTTAGATTTATAAGATTAAAATGATTGATTAAATTGGTTTCAAGAATTTTGTTTTTATTTCTGTTAAATTTTCTCTATTACTAATTTAATTGTTCTGTCCAAATCACAGATTTATACTGAACTTACATCCTGATAAAATTCACACAATTATATTTCATAAATCTTTGCAAATAGTAAGCAACATTTTCTGAGCAATTTTTAGTCTGATAAGTTTATTTATGTTTATTGTGCATTATTATCAAAAATTCCTCTTCTTTAAATATTTATGTTACATTTAATTTTATTTACACACTGATGAGCCGATAAATAAAACAAAAATTAATTGTTTAGTATATTTAACTGTATTAAACTTAATTATTATGTTTGAAAATTATACTACTTTACTGAGATATTTGTAGGTATCATAACAATTAGGTTTTAAAAGTTAATAAAAACTGTTAAACAATTTTGCCATCAAGATTTTTGTTGCCAGGTGGTTTTAAATGTCCAGCTTAGGGACTTTTTGATTGTTGGTTCAATTTCTGCTTCAGTTATATTTAAATGTAAACAGAATATGGTAGATTATAAAATTGAGATTTATTTATAAACTTGTACTTCACTATGTAAGTCGTCAGTATCATAACATAGCACAAGTTAGAACCAAAGTGAAATTGAAACATAGACTGTATACAGTTAGTTGCTGGTATTACTAAAGCCATTTATTATTTTTATTGACCGAAGTCAATCATTCTTATTCTGGGATTGATTGGAAGAAGATTAATAAATTTTGTAGTTTAATCGTTAATTCACACTCAAATATTTCATATACTTATTATAATCATTAGTTTCAGGTTACTTTAAATAATTAAAATATTTTTTTGAATTATTCTTTACTAATTCATTTTTAACTAATGAAATAACATTGTAATAACTTGATTCAAATAATCTTTGAGTTGAAAAATACATTTAAGAGCCATCAACTCAAACTTTTTCTTGGTGATTAAGGCATATAGATTGTTTGCAATTGAGTGATCTTAATTTGGTTAAACCTTTGCATTTGCAGTGACCTTAACTTCTTGCTTTGGACAATGACCATCCTGAGTAGTTGTGACCTTTTCTTCAAGTGTTAATTTCAGGCAAAGCCACTAAGTTGTTACCTGAAGTTGTGTTTACAGCCACACCCTCATGAGCTTTTCATTTATAGCCTTTGTGAATTCTCTGTGTGAAAGAGTTTTTGGTTATTCTTTAACGTGGTGTAACCAGGAACGACATTTACATTTATTAACATGCTATGTACAGTGTCATAAAAGACACAGAAAGACCACCTTTGAGTTCTACCATAGGACATGTTATTAAACATTTCATCAAAAGCATTGACTTTATGAAATTTCACATCTCTGGCATTCTTTACAAGACTTTGTCTTTCATGAGGAAGTACACCATCTTGCTTGCTGTTAGCTTGTAATACACCAAATTCTGTTCATTGCTGTAAGCAAACATAGCTATGTTAACCTTCCTTTATTTTTTCACTGTGAATTCTAGAATGATTGCTCACTTACCTGCATGAAGAATACCGACTATTGTTAAATCATGGTTGTCTAGCATATCTCTGGCCAAGGGTACTGATGCAAATCAGTTAATCATGTTCACATTACCGTTCAGTTCCATGAATGGTTTTTATTAAGGTTTTTCTTTTTTATAAAATATCACCTAAAAGCAGTCCATAAAAATTTTTACTGTTCCCTAAATAAAGCATTCTGTAAATTAAGTATTTAGTTTTAACATTACAAAGGATAATTATTGTAATGCCATAATTGTTAGGCCTTGAGAGTATGAATATTTTAAAGGAACAACACCCCAAAAACCAAGTATTACTCATCAGTTGGTATGCATGAGCCAAGGTTGTAACTGATGCAAGAAGATTCTTTAAACTCTTTTCAGACAGATATGATTGGGGTGAATGTTTCCACTAGTCTATGAACAGGTCTGGTGGTTTTATCATTAAATCTGACAATTTATTAAAAAAAAAAATCAAATTGTCAGTACTCAGTACGAAATCATATCTTGTGTCACTAAATTATGTGTTTAACAATTCTTTTCAAGTCATACCATTGTCTTTCATTACAGAAGACATTAAGAGACCTAGTAAGGCATTTATTTAATGTTTATCAGTAGGTTTTGAAGTTGCAGTTTTATTAGCAGAATAATTTGTTTTTTCTCAGTGGTACAATATTTTTGGCATATTTATAGCTTGTTGACAGTAATAAATTATATTTATTTTAGTATTTTTTGTTTTGTATAATTTAGGCAGTGATGAACATTTATGTCTACTTTTACCTCTTATACATTTTTTTTTTTAAAAAAAGACTCTTTTTTATGAGTCTTTTTTAAAAGGACTATATATTTGCAATGCAATAAAGACAAAAAGTTACATCATCATTACTCTAATTTTTAATTGTTAGCTTAGATGAAAATCTCAAAATATCAGTTACCTCTTCTGAATCTTCATTCACATCTGAATTTTGGTCAGACGCTGGAACTTCTCCATCAGATGGGAGATAGTCTGGATTGTCACAAACATTAACGTCATTATCAGTGTCCGTGATTGTCTGTTTTTGCAAAGTAATATTTTTATTGATTTATCAGCTAATGTCATGTTTATTTTTACTTTAATTCTAAAAAATTTGGTGGAAGTCATGAAATCATTAAACAAATTTGGTTAATAGGTGACAAATATCAAATTTTATTTTTAGATCGTATGAGTTAGTTGAAGGCTTACTCAAACTGGATTTTATGTCCGACTCAGAATCTTCACTTGGTAATATTGATCTATTGATCTGCAGTCTTTGTAGAATGATGGGTAGAAATCTGGATCAGCATTGGTGCCATCAACGCTGCTGC
>JAAAKQ030007788.1:20902-39317 GCA_010016005.3 Zanna intricata | reverse complement strand
CCAGTTGCACAGTTTGACACTATTTCGACATTGTTATCTATCTCGCTAATATTCTCTTCATTTTTCAGAAAAAACTTCACATTCAGCTCCCAGCTGACATTTGTCTAATTCATTTAAAACTGCCTCAATATCACCATATTGCTTTAGAAAATGTTCCATCTTGAATATCATTATTTATTAAAGCATTAATATTTAAAATAGTCAAAGTTCAATATAAAACTAGTGAACAGAAATAAGAAAGTTTGATTAGAAATTATATCCAAATTAATTTAATTTGAAATTATATAAGATAAAATAAAAACATTTTGTAATTCTACTTAAGAAACATTATCAGTTAATAAAAACAAATAAACAGAAATAATAATGTTTGATGAGAAATTACATAAAATAGTAAATGACAACAAATTCTCCCTATGAAATGCTGTTAACTATTAACGAGTACTAAAAGTCATCCACATCAACTGATCCTAAACAAGAGACAATGGAATGAAATTGGTTGCTTATACTATTCATAAAAATTCAACCTAGAAACAACTATACACAAATAAATCAACCTTAACCTGAAATTAGACGCTTATGCTCCAAACACACTGACAATACTAATGTAACAAAGGAATTGATGCGTAGGAAGGAGGAATCCCTTCCTACTCACCTGCTTCATAACCAACTTACAAAACTTAAAAAGTTGTGTCATTTGACATATGTATGCTTATGAATTACGGTTTAAGGGATGTCTGTAACAGATCGATGAACGAATACTCTTATATAAGAGAAATAATTTGTACTTTGTTAAAACTTGGAAATAGCAGTCATTGACATATTCAGTAATGTTACTATAAAGCATGTAAAACATTTTGTTTAAAGAATTTTGATTTTTAATAGCCTAGTTGATTTTGCATATTCAGTGTATCTGCTTGAAAGAAAGAGCTTACAGTGCTTCTTGACAAAATTCATTAAACTTTCCTGCAATGTTCAGTTATTTTCTTTAGCATGTACACAAATTTCATATTGTACTTATTAGAATAAGTTAAAATAACCTAATTCAGGTATTGCATTAAAAAGACACAAATTGGCTTGGAGCACAGCTGTATTTACAAAAGAATTTTAGTAGTGAACGGACCGTAATTCATTTGTGGCCTGAATCCTCTTCTTAACAGTTTCTTCAGTTTAAGAAGTTGACAACTGTTTGTAGAGTTAGTACTCAGCAAATTCGAAACTCAGAAATAGTACTCAGGAATTAAGTTGCAGGGTACCAAATTTGTAGAACATGTGACCTCAATTTTTTTTATGATTTACTCTTCTTTTTTTTTTTAATAAAAACATTCTATCTGGACAAATCTTTAAAATATATTACCAAATTACATATCCACCAAAATAAAATGAATTTGAGAATCCATGATCTTTTATTGGTTAGAAACCATCAAGATGTTTTGGGTATAGCAAATGACTAAGTAATTTTTTTTATTAATTAATCATCATTGTCAATTGATTTACAAAAAAATGTTTAATTATTCCTTAACATGCAAAAGTTTCATGATATGCTATCAGTCTTCGAGTAAATGATGATTTTTTTCAGTGCCTCCTCTGTATACTCTTAATTACTTGAGGTCATTAAAAATATGCCTTATTTTTTACCGTATAAATTGTTGTTTACTTGCTGATGGTTAAGATTTAATGTTTCCATATCTCAGTGATACATGATGCTTTATCTCTGCTTGACACAAAACAATATGATAACCATTAATCTTTACCAACACATTATTAATCTTGTAAATTGTCAGTATCATTATGACACATGTATACATTTACATTTAATTTAAATTATTCTCATTTGGTCAATGCTTTCTAATTTATACAAAAAAAATTTTGTCCTTGGGTGACTATATATATATATAAAATACATCTCATATTGCAAAAATGTTCTTTGCTAGTTACTGTACATGCTCTCCTTGGGTTAAAGTTTTTTTGTGATTGTCAATTACTCCTGTAAACATTTTTGACTTGAATTTTGTTCCTTTACTCATTACAGATTGCTTTGTATCTTAATGTAGATATATAATAATATGTAAAAAATATTTATTCTTATTTCTTTTTACTTCAAATACTCTATAAATTTTTTTGGATAAAATTTTGTAGTTCATCAAAACTTAACAAAGAAAATTCTCTTGCTAGAATCTTCACAACTCAGTAAAACAGATTTATCAATTATTATATTTCTTATCTCTTTTTCGGTTGTGTTATATGTTTATAACTATTAAAATTTTGTTTGTAAAGATCATACAGAATTATTGTTTGCATAATTTTGGTCCAGATTTTTATGGTAAGATATGATTATTAGAATTTTAAATCATTCATTGCTTTTTTAGTCTTGGTTATTTAGAGTGCCAATTAAATACACCAATTTACCATCAACACATTATTAAACTGTCATTAGACTGTTATTCTGTTATCTTGAATATATTATTTTTTTCTTCATTGTATAAGAAGTGATTATCAGAATAGTGATTGAAACAGGCTTCTAAAAAAACTTGAACCACATAAATTTAACAACGTATATGTTACAATAGAATTATACAAGAATTATCCTTAGATTTTAATGAATTAGATATATTTGCCATGAATTCCTTATTATTTTCTCTATAGTTTAATAATATTGTTCATTATGAATCTAATGCTACTCTTACCTATCTGTTAGTTTTCTGTTACCAAATGCACAAGGAATCATGACGCTTAATGATAATTAGTTTATAAAAAAGAAAACTTTCAACAGTGGAGCCAATGAAAAGAAAGCCAATATACTACTAATAATGTTCAAACTCTACAGGTTCCCAATTTCATTAAAATTTCCACACCAACAGTATTCAAATTAAGAACCCGTTCAGTGCTTCACATTAAGCATGCAGTAACTAAATGTCAAGAAAACTGCCAGAACTGCATTGTTTATGCTGGGTTATATTGATGAAGAATTGGTTTATAAGATGAAGAAATCAACTTGTAGGTTTTTATGTATAAAATAAATATTTTCGGAGCAAATATAACTAAAAGCATTTATTATTGATACCAACCGTAAAACCAAGCACAAATTTGTCTATACGTTAACTCATTAGATTTTTTTTTAATTTATATTTTTTTTTTTAACAAAGTAATATTGTAAAATAGTAGTATTATGCTAAAAAAGTAGTTCTTTATTGCTTTTTCCAGAGGCAACAAAATGAAATTTTAGTGTAATTCAGTGGAAAGAATCCTAAGAAACTCTAAAGAATATGGACATTATAAAAATGAAGCTTAAGCAGACAAGAAGCCTTTAACTTTCAAGTAAGCGAGTAATATATTTTACATAAAAAAGCATGTGAGATGTCATAGCTTTCCATTGAGTATAAGTAATTACACTGAATTACCTGCAGTTATTTGTTTACTTGCTTCCTACTATGTTTTTATAATACAAAATGAAACATTTATTCAAGAATATAATTTTATATGAAAATATGTTATTATTGTAAACCTCGTCTTTAAAATTATTATGTGTTTGGTTAATTGTTTCCTAGATGATTAATTCACCATATAAGCTTTAAGTTAGTGCATGAGAATATAGATTGGAAATTTTTTAGTAAATGAAAAATGTGCTCTGTAACCAGGATTTGAATCCAGGACCTTCTGGATGAAAAGCTGAGTTGTTACCTCTCTGCCATGGAGATTGGCATTTGTAATTTGAATGTGTATTATTAGTTATGATTGAAATTAAAGTATTTTTCTTACGGTAATCATTTAATAAATACTGAAAGAGCTATTGTATACAACAGTATACTTTATTAGTTTTTTCTGGGTATCAAATAAGATACAGGGTTCCATAATTTGTGCTGACATATTCCCTCTCATTTACATCTTTGATCTTTCTTTCCGTTCGTAATTTTATCACTGCTCTTGAAGACACAGTCCACCACTGCTCAACTAGATGTCTTAGGTTGCTTACAGGTATGGAAAGGAAAGCTTGTTTTGTTCTTGATACGTCCTAAAAAATCATTATGATATCTTTGTTCAGTAGAGAGTGGCATCCTGGTGAATGGAGATGTGTTTTTGGTTCTCAATGGATTATTGATTTTCCAAAATGGATGAAAGAACAGAACAACTTCGTGCCAAATTTTGTTTCAAAACTTGGAAATCAGCTGTCAGATTTTATGTTTTGTCTGATTCAAGAGATTCAAAAATGGCTGCGAATCAGTCAAAGATGACCTCTGGTCTGGCTGGCCTTTCATTTCAAAAACCAATTTAAATATGATATAACAAATGTAATGGTGAAAGTTTGTGATTTAGTGTTTTCTGACTGTAGATTTACAATTAGGGAGATGGCTGATGAACTGAATTTAGGTCTCTATGCAGTTCAGTCAATTTTTTAATGAAAATTTGAACATTTCAAATTTATTCCAAAATTGTTGTCAAGACAGTAGAAACAACACCTACTTTAAGTGTCCCAGGAACTGATTAAGCACGCTGAAACTAACCCACATTTGTTAAGTAGGATAATTACAGGTAACAAATCATGGGTTTATAGGTATAATCCTGAAACAAAGACAATTATCACAATGGAAGGATCCAAGTTCACCTGGACTTAAAAAGCTGTGACAAAGTCTGTCAAATGTGAAGACAGTGTTGATGGTTTTCTTTGATTCTATGGATATCTGAATCATGAATTTGCCCCTACGGGGCAGATAGTCAATCAGAAATACTAAGAGTGGCCTGCATAAAAATATGTGGAAGAAAAGACCTGCTTTTTGAAAAGACAAGAATTGGGTCTTCCGCCATGACAGTGCAGAATGAACCAATTGTGCGTTCTCAGTTGTGGAATTTTTGGACAAATTCCAATGTAGTTCCTAAACTGAAATGAAGCTGATTTCGACTCAATTGAAGACATCCAGGCAAATATGAAGAGGGTTCTTAACACCTTGAAGAAAGACAATTTCCAGAAATGCTAAAAATGTGAAAACACCATTGGAGTCTGTTCAAACAGGACTATTTTGAAGGAGATCCATCACAGAAGGCTGTAAGTACTGCCATTTTGAAAACACAAATCTAGTCTTAAAACTTTCTAATCACACCTATCTCTTGCATTTATTTCTATAATTTAAAACGTTATTATCTCTGAAGAAGCAAGAAACACTCAATGGGATTGTCTAATATTTGGGACATAATTACCAATTTTTTTTTTCTTTTGAGATCTAACATTTTGGTTGGTAGTTTCTATTTCATGTCATGGTTTCATCTTCTAACATAATGCTGGCTGGACAAATTGCTTATGTCGTCAAATTCTATATTTTTCTCATTTGTTTCAGATTTCAAAGCAGCAAGTTATTTGCTGTATTGATTTGCTTTTGATGTAATAGATCATTTGTATCACTATAGTTACCAAAGTGCTGATATATGTGCATCGTGATCTTCAAAAAAATCATTTTTCATAAAATAAATAGAAATATTTGAAATAAACTATCTTACAATCCCTGCCAGAACAAAATATTTGGTTCAAAAACATTACCATCAACAGAAGAACTTGCCAGCAACTGCACTAAATGTAAAATATAGCAAAGATTGTTAAAACTTGACAAACTATGCCCTTACAGCTCATATATGAGTTGTAAGGGACACAAAATTTTAAGTGCAGTTACCATCTGAGTGACATGATTAACTAGATCTGTTCATGGACTTCCACTCTTGCGTATATTGTTGAATTGTACTGGCCTTCCACATTGCCAGGTCATATATTTAGTATATAGAAAAAAATTCTGTAGATTGAAAGCACCGTTTCACATCCTAGAAAATATCTATTATAATTGCCTCTTGTATCTTGAATGCTTTATGTCCAATGTAAAAGATGGCCACAAATAATATAAACAACAAATTAATGTGCCTCTTTTTTATTAAAAAAAAACTAGCCGTAAATACTCTGCCTCTATTCATTAGGAAATTGCAATACTGTAACAAATGATGGGCACCTACATTACATGTAACTAAAGTTCTGTTAAATTTGAACCAAGTACAGTCCTGTCAAGTGTAATATAATGTACTATTGTTAATTAATAAATTAAAGATTATCCTTATAATGCTGACTATTATCATATTTCTTATCAGAGTGTTTTTATAGTGTATACTTATAAAAGTGCTTGAACTGAAAATATAAGTATATAATCATCATTTTAAATGTAATTTTTTCACCTGCCAAGATGCATTTTTAATATAAAATTGTTTCATTTGCTTCTCCTTATTTCTGTTCCAGGTAGCTTGTTTTCAAATAATTTCAGTAATCTGTTTAATGTTTTGTCCCATTTACCAGCATTAAACCAAACCCCAATGCCCATCCTCTCCTTCAGTTTGACATGCCTTCTGCCAATTTAGTTGTTTTGTATATATAGCGTGTAGTAGATTTGATAATGTTTTCCTTCCTCTTTGTTAGTACCATCTTACCTGTTTCCATGGGGTTGCCAATATTTACGTTAGACAGTTTTATGAAAGTACCAACGGGGCACATATGATCATTTACTTTCTTTTATAAAACTTTAGGCTTACTATTAAACAACTAAAATGTTTGTTTGTTGCTATCAGCAGCTCTTCACCCATGTTTAATACATTGTTTAATCTCATGTAAAAAGAATATTGGTCACATTTAGTTGCTCTAGTTGTATTTGTATTCTCCACAATCAGCCCCCTTTTTTTATCATCTTTTGATTGGATAGTTTTATTTTGGAAGAATTTGTGTAAATACTTGACACTTTCAAAATATATGAATGTATACTCTGTTTTAGTTAAATTTTTCTAAAAAAAAGGTTTCTATTGCCATAAAACTGTTTTAAAAATCTTATGATTAACTAATTAAATTTTATTTTGAAAGAAAGCTAACTTATTTATTAATATTGCTTAATTTTTAAGTATAATGTTACATTAACGTATTTGATTTCAGTTTTTAGTTGTGAAAACATGTCACAATGTTTAATAGAATTTTTTTAATAAATGATGACAGTCCTATCAATACAAGTATTCTTGAATATTAACATCAGATAAATTTCCAGTTTCTTATCAAGAATCTGACTCAAATACAGGACCATATTTAGAAATCAGAGTACTAACCATTTTAAAAAGTAGCCAGTAAAGTATGATTTCAACTAGGATTTTTATGAATTTCAACAATAAAATGTAAAATACTTAATTTAAAAAGTTTTTGATTGGATTCCACAAAAAAGGAGTCGCCCTGATCCAAATGATCCATTCACTGCAAGAGATTGAAGCTGTAACCTGGTTCATATCATACCTGCATTTTTCTGAGCTTTATGTACTTGACAAAAATCTGATAATAAGAGAAAGGATTTTTCTTTATCTAAAGTATTTGTAAAAATGTTAGTACGCTAAGAAGAAATTAGTACAGGAAGTTGAAAATTAAATCACCTTATTGATACACAAGTTAAAGCATTAAAAACAAAGATAATTCAAAAACTATTTTTAGTTCTTGTAAAAATAGTAAAATCTTTAAAAAAATATTAAGTTTGAAAAATTAATATAAAGTAAAAACTGGCTGTTATGTGTATAGTTAGAAAGATCCTAGACCATTACACAGAAACCATATGTACCCAAAGCCACCATTTGAACCAAAAGCAATATCCCCATACCACTTGGATCTAGAAAAATGTGTTAATTCACAAAATTTTTTTTAACGCAATCTGAAAACTTTAACTGACAAAAAGATTTAGATAAACCCTTTATACATCAAGTGGCCAGTTTAATAAATCTACTGCACATCAAATTCATACATTCAAAAGTATCACAGAATATGATAGTATTATTCCATCAAGTTAATCAGTGTCAGATTGATTAAAATTTTATTAAACTAGAATATTGATTCTATTGAACATAGGTTATATGTTTTTTGATGTGGATATATCTTTTTGATAACAAATGCATAAGCTGGAATGTAAATAGGGTTATATTTAAACCCACCCATATACACAATAAAAAGTTGAGCGATGTTGGGAATTAACTTTGTAAAAATTCACTCAGCTTAATATCTCACTAACTGATCTTTGTATTTCATCTGATGTTCCTCTGCTGTGTAATTCATTAAGAAGGAGTTATTTGTTTGGATTTTGGTTGACTTACCTTTTGTACTACTTTGGAACTCCTACAGCCAATTTTTCTGGCCAATGTCTAATGAAAATATTTACATAACTTGTAAATGGCCTTACAAACAAAACAATTAATTTTTTAGACATATTGTGCATTAATTCTTATCCAAACTCTCTGCCTCATGTTTATAATCTAGCCAGCAAGAAAACATTTACCCTGAAATTGGACATATTAACTTTATTTTCTTGAATGTCATATAATTAATACACGTAGACCAATTGTTAAACTTTTATTTTCACTTACACTAAACAGTTGCTGCTTGAAATAAAACATTGCATTAGAAAATGTAGGTAAGTAGTGGAGTGTAATTCTAGTAATCCATTTTAGTGAGTTTGTATCTTTTGTGATGTTAATATTTTTACTTTGGTGCAAATTTTATAATGCTTTGTATATTTACACTGAAAATTGGCTGTAGTTAATAACATTTACATAGATTTGAGTAATATTTTTTCTCAACTTATTTATTTTACAAACAGAACTTAGACAAATATAAAGTAACAGTATTTATTGTCTCTGGGTTTATGTTTATTGAGATTTTTTTTAATAGTGCTGGTCTAGTGTCATTTACTTGTCTGAAAACTGGATTGCAACGTATATTGCTGAGAATGAATTTCCTGATTAATTATGATAAATTTAAAATAATTTTAATCAGTAGTTTAACCTCCTGTTTAGTTTTCCGATTCAATGTTATGGTATCTTTATTATCAAAAATATTATTATTATTATTATTACTACTACCACTATTACTGCCTTCCCCAGCCAGTCATTTTCAGTTGGTTTTCATTTAACAAATGATTAATCCAATCCAAAATTAAATTGTTAGGATGAAGTTTGTTAATAATAATAACAAATTGTTTCAGTATGGTAAAATTTTATTGCAATGATTATTTGGCTTTTATTGCCTTTGCATGCAGCAGGCACACATCTTTAAAAGATATTCAGGTACCATTACGGTTCCTGACCTGAAAAAACTATAGATAATCGTTTTTAGCCTTTATGAGTAGTTAGGATATTATTTTAATCTTTTTATTAGTGTTTTTTTTTTGTACAGGCTCAACTGTTGTACTTATTGTAAGGTGTGTTATATTGAGATTTGTTTGTCCACGCTCAATCCATTCTTGAGATGTGCAATGTGGCGCAGTTCCTGTTGTGTTTAATTGTACCTTGTGCAGCGCATACCATTGATGGAACAAATTAACTATTATTTATTCATAATATAAGTAACATATATATATAAATATTTATACATATTGTTGTTCTGCTTTTAAACGCTTCTATAGTAAGCGTTTATATTAATACGGGTGTAATATCATAATTATTAATAGACAGGCTTCTGTATTGCCTATCTTCAGTCGTATGGTTTATTTTTGAAATAAACAATAATTTTGTAATTAAAATTAATCCAAATGTGTGAGCGAGACAGGAATCTAAATTCAAAGATCATCGCAAGCTTAGTTTCATCAACAGCTTTAGAAAATTTTTTAATTTTATATTCAAACATTAATTTCATTAATTTTTCATGTAATTGGTGTTTTTACCAACTAAATTGTCCGATTTTGCGAGCTTATAAATAAATATAAAAGTCTTTTTCTATTTGTAATAAATAAATGTAATGTTAATGTTGTTTATCTTACTGTCAGCTACAACTAACAGCAGTACTCCTTAAAAATAAGGAGTTTATTCCGGCCAATTGCGCTTTGCTACTAGAAAAAATTTAGCATGTGTTTAGTATATCTGTTAATGTCTTATTGATTTTTAGTTGGTTTTTACATTCCACTTCTTTAGAAAGTAACAGATTTTTTTAATATTTATCAACTATTAAACAATTTTTAAAATGCTAAAAAAAAGTATTATGATCAGCTGTTTATTACATTGTCAGAAGCCAAGACTGATTTTGACTTATTTTCCTTATTTACAGCATCATCATTCTGTTATGTTTTGTTACATCACCATGCAATAAATATATATATAATTGATTTCATTTACCTAGAAGATTTTCATTTGCATATTTTAAATCTGTGCTTAAATCTAATATCACTAATTCTTAATCTGATATGATTGCAACTTGCAGATGCACAATTTACCAATACCCCTTTTCATATATGTCATACATACATTCAGTGTGCTGTATATGATACTATTTTATCACAGTTATTATTACAGTAATGCATTCAATTTTTTTTTTTTTTAATGTGTTACTGTTTGTTTTTATACAAACAGATGATGGTGTATGTAACTAATTGTCTTGAATATGAATCAATGAAAGATAGTTATAGTTTTTTGTTATGTATTTTTTATAATTTATATTAACTATTTAATATTCCATTGATGAATGGCAGATAAATAGTGAAATGTACTGTTTAACATAGTGGAGATTTGATCAGCTGAAAATTCTTAACTGTTCACTGCTACAGGCTAGTGGCGATTCTTCCTGTCACTTCTTGTTTCCTAGAAATGCTGCTCTACTGCTGATTTTCTTTTATTTCCTGTTTTAGAGAAAAGTGTTTTTTTTTTTTTATCTTATAGTAATATTTATCATTAATCATATATGAATTTATTGTACATTGCATTTTGTTCTAATTAAACATGGTTTCATAAATAATTCCTGAATTGCATCTTTTATATATCTATTGTAAGATTGATTTACAGTAGTAAGTGTTTTACATTTCCTTAATTTTAATAATGGATAATATTTTATTATTGATATCAAACGTTATTAATTGTGTTGAATGGATTGTTCAAGTTCTTTTCTCTTACTGGAATTATCACCATAGGTTACGGTAAATATATAGTCATTGTACTGATGAAGCCTATAAGATATTGTAAAACATTGTTTGTTTATTTTTATGATGCAGCATCTCATCTGATGAAGCCTGTGTTATGTATACTTTATTGTACTTGATTAAGCCTAAGTATGTATACTTAAAAATATAAATATAAAGAATTGAGGGAAAAATAAAGTGAAATAATGACTTTTTGGGATACTAGGCTGACCACCCAAAAAGCCATTATGATTATTTTCTTATCGCAAAACCTCTTAAAGAAATATTTGGGATGAAGTTCTGCGAGTCAGCCTTGGGAATTATTATAGCTTGGAACAATCAGCCTGTAGTGATATTCTCTACCTAAACTCGTGGTAAGCAGTGAACAGGTTTAGCTTATATTCTAGAGGCATCTTTTGGTATCTTTGTGAAATTTTCTTCTTGATCTTTATTATTGATGTTTCCTTTAAAAATTAGTATGTATGTTTAAAAATCACAAAATGAATAATCATTATATAATATTTTATGACCATAAAAATTGTTTAAGTGAATTAATTTTTAGATTAATACCAAACAATATTACAAATATTACAAAAAAGTGTTTGTTCTATATAACTAAGGATTCTTATTTAATTTTTTGTGATTGGGAAGTCTTACAATCGCATATCTAAAATTGTTACTGGAAAATTCCAAATAAACATGTATGTTAAAGTTGTATAAAAAAGCACTTTGCCGAAATTTATTAATATTTCCATAGTACTGTGAATAAATGTCATATATATATATTTTTTTCTTTTTAATTTGAAAATGCATACTTTAATAGAATTCTTACTGCTTTAATATTTATTAGCTAAGAAAGAAGATAGCTGTGTTTTATTTAATTTCACTACTTTACATGCCTCAGAAAAGCTTAGAGTCTTAGATCTTTGTATTAAATCACTGTTAAAATTAACATTATCAGTAAATAAATATCTTCATTTTGAAAATGTCAGAAATAATTATGTTCTGTTGGGCATTATACATTGAAGTCACTGTTCAATGAACAAAAGGTTGCTACTAATCAGTCGGGACAAATAATTTGTGAGCATTTCTCTAATATTGAAAGAAGTTATATGATGCTAAAAATTTGAACTATGATAAAACCTAACTAAGTACTGAATTCTATTAATCATATGCCTGTATAAAAACTATATTTTAAAATTTAGGCTAACTATAAATATAAACTTCATAACCAGCAACGAAAGATTTATTCATTAACATTTATAATTTATGATGATTGCTGTGTAATCCCTTAATCTTTATAAAGTGTAAATGGAAATAATGTATTTTTTTATGTCCTAAGTTTTGTTATTAAAAAAATGCTATAGAAACTTCCTTTGTTATCAGAAATAAATTGTAGCTGTTGGATTTTTATAGATATGTATATAATTTAATGTTTATAATTTTATTTTTATTTTAAACTATCTTTTTAACATAGTTGAGCAAGTCAGTATATTTTACATAATAAGTCAGCGATTCACTACAAATTTTTTGAGAATGAAAAGAATATATACAGCTAGCTTTTGTTTTCTAGTATTTATTCCAAGAAATTGATCTTAAAATTATCATTATGATAATGTAAATTAATCAGTATTACTGTTGACATATAGCAATGTACTGAATGAGTAACATGAACAAAACATTACATATCTACTGAATGTATGTATACTGTAAGTATGTACTTAAACATGATATTTCTAAGAAAGGATATAAATTACCATATTCAGTAGGATACCATTTCATGCAGATACCAAAAACTGATAACATCAAAACCTGAAGACCATCATCAAAACGTGTTTTTTCAGCATTTTATCAGACCTTGCCAAAACTGTAGGAAATATTTACAATATTCTTTCAGTCAATAGGGTTCAATCAACTCACAACAACAGCGAAAATCACATTATTTTAATTTTTATATTTAATGTTTAGTAACATTTATCTGTTTTGCTTATGGAAATTAATTACTTATCAGAAAATATTTTACCTGAAAAGAATTTTAACACATAGTGATGATAACAAACAGTGGCCAATTGGATTGTTCAATGCAGGGTTATTCCCTAGAAAAAGTGGTTGAGAAACACTGCATTTAGTACAACCAACATTTTGTTTCAGTTAATATCAAAATGGTATGTTGTTTCTAAGTGATATTGTAAATAAAAAAATACATTGTGTAATTAAATTATTAGTAATATGAATTTAAATATCTTGTGTACTAATAGTGCTTACAGCAGAACACTAATAATTAAAATTTTTTTAGAATGTGATTTTTTTTAAAGATTACTGATTTCAATGTGATTTTTTCAATAATTACTGTAACATATAAGTAACAAATATTAATACTGTGACAGTATTTGATTCTCCACAGGTCTGTCATTTTATCTATCTCATACTTCTCATTAAAATACATGTAAAACATATGTGAAGTTGCAAATTCTAAAGCTAAAATAAAATATTCATTCTTTTAATTGATAGAAATACAAATTTTAAAAAATAGTACAAAAACAAGATTTTTTTCTGTATAAAATAATAATTGTATTTATTTGTTGGTCAACTAACTAGAAATATCATATAAAATTTGCATAGCTTCATTCAGAACAGAAATTTTTTTGCATACTAACTTAACTAGTTAAATTTGCCTAATTAAATAATTACAGTCCACAAATTAACTTTTTATATAAGATTTTTCAGGAAAAGATATGTTTATAATTGAATAAGTTTTTATTAAATTATAAACATTAAATTTATTAAAAATGTTTAGAATAATCTTATCTGTTTTTCCAGTATAAAATTGGGACAGGGATTAAAAAAGATTTCCTTCGAAACAACAAAGTGGATTTGTTTATACTTTGGATGAGTTATTTTAGGGATAACATGAGAGCAGAACCCAAGAATTTTTAAGAAATTTAAGGGCTCCTACAATGTTGATAAGTACAATAAAAATACTGTAGAATTTTAAATGTCTTGAAGCCGAAAGAAATATTTGAAGTTCTAATTTTAGAAATTTTAGATAACTGCATATATTTTCTTGAAAAATTTTAGAATTTTATAAATAATAGATTGTTTAGCTTCATACAAAACAGCAAACTTTTATGTACTGATTTGACTAGTTATAATTTACCTGATTGCAGTCCCATCACTATAAATCTATAGACTTTGCTTTGTGGAGGGGCTAGTCCCCTCCACAAAGCAAACATGTTCAAGACAATCATCATCTTGGCACTTGCATATTGTAAACCCAAAATTGTAATTTATCAGCTCATTCTTCAGAAGCTTATATAAACATTTATATATTTAACTATTTTTCTCACGTTCTAAAATAAAAACTTATACCACATTAATCATTTATTTCTTAAAATGCACTAAATTTCTCTGCCTATTGTAAACAAAAACAAAATATGATGTTCGACCTTTCTCAAAGTTACTATCTACTTATCAAACATTTTCTTTTTAAGTTTTTGATTCAGTTGAAAATTTCAGTATTCTATTAACATAAGCTGTAAAGTTACTGAAATTTAACATTAATTTAATTGAAATATTTGGTTTAACATTCTTAGTGCCCCCTTATGTCTGGTGCAGGAATTTTTTCCATCATCTTCATAGACTCTTGTTCTCTTATTCATTAAAGTGTAATAAAATTATTTATTAACAAATTATGCAGAAGTAAAAGGATAAAATTAATGAAATAAATATTGAATCATTTGTCTATTTAGAATTAGAAGTTTAAATAGACTCAATCTAAATAGGAAAATGGGTTAAAACAAACATTAATCTAGCATTAAAACATAATGAATTGCTAAGTTTTCTTTCAGTGTAATTACATTTATTTGACATAACTTTATCCAACTTATGTTAACAATGATCTCTTTTGTATTAAATAACAGATAAAACATTGTGTAAACTATTTTCTAATTAAAACTAATAACATAAATGAACTTAAATTAATAACTATTTCCTAATTTATTTTTGTTTTATCATGAACATTACGGTAAGGGAAATGTCAAGATAGACTCATCTCATATTTATCTTTTTCAGTTAATTATCTGCTATTATAATTTGTGTTCTGCTGCAGCTTTTTTCTATTTAAATTTTTTTACAATCCATTATCAAATTACAATAACATTTTTCAATAATTTTATTCTGAATGAAACATTTAATTCATTTGTAAAAAGTTTTATTGGCACTCGATATTATAAATTTTTATTGAACATTTTTTTAGGTCAAAATCAGGGTGGCACTGTTACTAAATGTAGTAGTAAGGATATGGCAAGGAAGGCCTTTCACTGCCGCAGCACAACTGCTACCTATATGTAATATATCTACTTATGTACATAAGTCATGTTTGTTTTATAATTAAAAAAAAATTTGTGAAGATGTTTGAAAATAAATAACATATAATGTATATTATCTATTATGTAATAATAAAATATTAAGTAAGACTCATAAATATTATTATAAATGAAAATAATATAAATAATGATAATATATAAAATTATGTATAGTACAGTACTATTAAACGTACCTCAACTATGGGGAATAGCTTTACAAATTATTTACGATATCGGTCAAATGTTATGAGAGCTGACTGAGTGAAATATTAATATATGACTTCTGACTAAACCTGTAATATTATTAATTAGCATAATATAATAATAGTAATATTTAATTGTGTGTAGAAATTAGTACAAGCACATTGCTTTACTTGTCCCAAACTGAAGCTTTTTCCAATGTGTTAACTAAGGTTTATTGTTCATTTGACAGTAACAAAGGAGGAAATATTTCAGTGTTCTAATCATTTGTTAAAAAAAATATATTCTTTGAAGCAGTTCATTTGTATTTTGTTTAGTTTTATTCTGGTAAACTACACAAAACATACCTTTTTCTAGTTTATATGTATATTTATATTAAATATTCATTCTGGTAGGATGTAAACAGAATTTAAACATTAAATGTAAATATTATACCTGAATTATTTTTTTAACTTAAGATTTTATTAATCATCTAACTGTTTAATTAGAGATAAAATATAACAAATTATGAACAGTGAAAATAAATATATATTCTTTAAAATAATTTTATATTCCTAGTTATTTAAAAAAGTTTATGTGTACATTTTGATTGTAATTCTTAGTTCTGTTAAAAAGAAAACTTATTGAGCAAGTATTTACTTAATTCAAAACTAAAATGTTTTCCTTTATTCTATTAATTATACTTCCAAATTTTATTAAAAATATGATGTTGAATAATATTGATAACATGACTTAAAGGAACATTTTTACTGAAAATTATAGATTTTGTACATTATTCTTTGTCACATAATCAGATTATCTTTAAAAATAAATTTAACATTTCTTTTTAATGACTATTTATTTCATTTATTTACGTTTATTTTTTAAGCTTACTCCAAATAATCGCAGTCATCTTTGTTTTTTAAATTTTAGGTAAGATCATTGATTGTTGTGGTCATTACCTAACAGTAACAAATGCTGAACATGTAATGAAACAGTACATACATGGTCTAAGTTTAGTTATCTATAAAACTGATTTTAATAAAAGTACTTTCTTTGGCTTTTGGTATTTATCCTTACTATAATTTCCTGTTTAAAAGTAATTTTAAAATGGTCATCCTCTTCTCTGAACCTCTGAAGAACATTACTTATGAAATCTTTGTTGTGTATTTACACAACATATTTTAATTAATATTTTCCCTTACTTGTGTTAATTATTGTCTTAGAGTAAATATATATATATATTGTAATAAAGTTTTAATCATGTTCAGTTAGATAAAATTATTTTATAAATAACTGGAATTTCAAAACATATTAATCTTTTATTGATATATATTTAATTACAATATTTGATAAAAAAAATTATGTCAGTTTAAAAATGTTGTTAATCTGTCAGTTTAATTTTCACATACCTATGAATAACAATAATAATAATAATTAATATTATGTTCAATTTATATTACAAAACATCTGAAAATGTTTTTTTATGAATTACTGAAACTGTTATACTTTACAAAGTAAATATACAAAGTCTTTTTATCAAGTGACCATTATCACAAAATTTTAATTCTATAACTATATATAACAAAACTAATTTCTACTTTTTCAAATTTTTAAAAATAATGAAACTGCATAAAAATTTACAAATTTAATATAAAATTAGATTAGTAAATCAAAAATGTAAAAATTATTACACAATTTTTTTGTAATATTTGAAAATGAATATACATATACATATGTACATACATATAAGATTTTTCTCTCCAAATTTATATACTATAAATTCTAAAAATTGTATTATTAAAAAAAATTTAGATTGTTTAAAAACATCATGATTTTAAAAATTAATTAAAATGTTAAATGTTGTACTGAAAAACTATCATCATTTTACTTCTGTTAAAATGCAATTAAATTTCTATTTTTACAAATTTGTAAAAATGAGTTTTTCTCAAAAAATTCAACATTTGTGTTGAATTCAGTTTGGGAGTAATCTGTAGTAGTTTGGGAGTAAATGTTGTGTTAATCGGTAGATTAGCTTTTTAGACAGTTTTTACAAAATACCCAAACAAAAATCAGATAATCAGTTCTAGTAACTTTTGGCTAAGCAGAGTCAAATTTTTTTTTATATCAGATTCTTTCCATGCAGTCTTAGTAAATTAAGGTTTTATTTTTGAGATTAATTCCAAAATTATATGTTAGACTTATAATTATTACTGTTGAAAATTGCAGTTGGCTTTATGTTTACTTCATCTCTTTTTGAAGCAGTCTCTTTCATACAGTAGAAGTATATATATTTTAACATCTATCATTCTACTTCCTAAAAGAAACAGTATTCAGAAATAACAATTTATTTTCACCTCTTCAAAGATTTACAGAGGGAGATTTGCTTTTTCTATGTTTGTTGTGGTATCTGTTGAAGTAAGAGATATTTCTCTCTAAGAATTCCACTGCTAATGCATTATAATGCTTATGAGTATGGATATGCACTCATGAATGAATATGTATCCTACTAATAAATTTTAGTAATTATCCATATGTAACATATTGGTGTTTTGTAACCCAAGCCATCATTAATCTGAAATTTTATGATAATACCATCAGACTACAGTAACCCGTATTATTCACACGTAATTTGTCTTTTGCACTTATATATACTGTTGAAAAATATTCTTTCCTACAAAATAGCAGGTTCATCCAGAGGTTATTTTTAACTAAATAATAAATTTCTTTCATCTTTAAAAATTAAATGTTCAACAAATGATCACAACCTCATCATTAATCTCAAAATACAAACATTCTAAAACAAAAAACTGATTACATGGGATGTACAACTGAAATCACAGAGAATTGAAAAGCTTATGTCTCTTTCCATGTACTATCTTGTAAGAGCAGTCGAAGATGCTTTGAACTCCTCTACTAGCACATTTGTTAATACTTTTGTTTTTT
>JAAAKQ030007788.1:7635-19537 GCA_010016005.3 Zanna intricata | reverse complement strand
ATTTTTTTTTATATTTTACTGGTTTAGTAATAATGATAACCTCATCATTTTACAGTTTTTGTTACTAATTTAAATTAATTTTTTTTTTTATTGTGATTAAAAAAGTATACTAATTTTTTTTTTTTTTTTAAATAGGGAATGAAAACTTATCTTTATTCATTATAAAAATCTGTATTTTGATTCTAGAGTAGGTGTCGCCACAGAACTTGATGCTTGTTGTTTGATAGCTGTTACCTGTACAATCAACAATTTTAAAAATATTTCCTCCTATCAAATTTCACAAAACAGAATCCACTTCACTTTATTTTATGTATTCCTTCAAGAAATTACATACAAATAGATCTTAAATGAAATGTTAATTACAATACTACTAATATTATCACTATTGAAATTGTACTAAACTATTACCCTTGTATTAATAATTTTAATTTTTTGGTAAATAATATATTAGTAAATTAATTGTTTATGAAAATGTATTACCCAGCATTTAAAAGTAACAAAAATTGCAGATCTTAACAAAATCAATACATAATCTAATATAATAATGATACATATCAATAATAATAACACATAATTTATGAGCATTTTCTGTTAAGAGACGCTATTAATTAAAACAAATGAATCATCCTCTCTTTAAATGACTTCACAAACAAAAGGCTTATCCCAATAGCAAATTTCATATACAAAATAAGTTACAATTGACTTAAACTGAATGTAATTTATTAGGTATAAAATAATAACTTTCAATCATTACTTGTGCATAGTGTGTTTGCCGGTTCTTGTTTTTGCTTTTCTCAGTTTGCGATAGTGCATCTTATACAGGATAAGTTGTAAAAAGAGATTTTATTTTAGTATCATGCACAATGAATGAACCTAACTCCTCAGAGAAATATATATAAAATTAAATGGGTAAGCTTGGGAGACAATCAATAATATTTATGAGTTCATAAAAAATGAAGTAGATAGATTTTGAGGATTGGGAAAAATTATCAGCATGTTATTTCAACTCAAAAGTCGGAAAGAGCAGCTGCATGTAAATTATTCTGATCACAAGTTCAGAAAGTAAGAAAGCATGAAAAAGACTTATTAGAGAAATTATATCAAAACCTGACTCGCAGAGATTTTTTTCAGTATATTCAAAGAGTACAAGAATCATGAATATCCTTTCACAGATCTAGACAATTTTGACATGGGTCTAGTAAGAATTGTCAGTCAGTTTCCTAATATAAATAAAGTAATAAACACAATAAATATGTGTGTTCTAATAAAGTTAATTTAAGTGCATTATTTGTTAATTTTTAATACTACTGAACTCATAAAATTACTATATATTTACATTTACTACTGTTGTATATAATTATTACATAATTAGTTTATCAAAATATTGAATAGAACTGTAAAAAAGTTACAGAGCCATATAATATGCATATGTTAAGATTGTAAACAGTCACTGGTGTAGAATATCAGCTTGTTGGCTGATTAGTATGCTTCAAATTTTATGGTGACACCTGTAACTTATATTATTTACACTATTAGTATTCCTAGATTTCCTCATTAAACTATTTTTTTTTTTTTTTTAATCAAACACATTTAAGTAGTGGTGTTGATTACAAAATAGATTTCAGTAAAAAATCTTGACTTTCAAATTTTGTCAGTGTTGTTCAGTACATTTAGTTTCATTTAAGCGATGTTAATGGTGCCGGCCTCTGTGGCACGAGTGGTAGCGTCTCGGCCTTTCATCCGGAAGTCCCGGGTTTAAATCCCAGTCAGGCATGGCATTTTCATACACACTACAAATCATTCATCTCATCCTCTGATGTAATACCTAACAGTGGTTCTGGAGGTAAAAAAAATGATAATGGAATAATATGGTTTTAAGATTTTTATTTTCAAATCTAAGATTTACAGTATCTGATTTTATTATAACTTTTTAATTGCATTAAGTAATTCATGTTTATTTATTTAAAAAATAATACTTAAGAATTAAAAAAAAAAATAGATTACCAAAGCAAGTAATACAAGAAATTCAAAAAGAAAATATAATCTTCCGTACTTATGACCTGATTTCTGAGATTATCTGCTGGATTGGCTATAAAAAAAATGTACTGGCTTGTTTAAATTTAACTAAATTCACTGACCTTATAGTTTTCTTTTTTTTAAAGATACTTGATTTAATTCCCCAGTATTACATATCTCTGTCCTTTTAAATTACTAATTTTTTTTTCTTCCAAACTAATAAAATGTAGTAGTCCCCAGTAATCTCATTCTCAAAAAAATGTATGTTGTTTCTTCCATCATATTATACAGGGAGTTTATTCATCTACTTATTTAGGCAATGATACATTATTCAAAGTAATCACTCATCTCTAGCTCTGGTATTGTTAAATTTGTGTTCCTTTTGTTAATATAATTTTTTCTTGTACCTAGACTTAAATTTTATTTGGAATAAGTATTTGTCTTGTAACAATGGCCATTAATATCTCCCTTTAGATCCATTCACCTTTAGACTTCTGCACAAGTTCTGTAAAATAAGATTTCATTGAGCTTTCCATTTCTTTATTTTATATCTCAAACATAACTAATTTTAAATTTCTATCCTTTGTTTAAACATCTAATTTTCTTATTTACCTTATTTTTTAAATCTTCTGCAGCTTGTCTAGAAAGTTTAATGTTTTTAGTACATAATTAAAAGAATTTCCCATGTCTGTAAACACACAAGCTGTGATTTTTTTCTAAATACATAACATAATGAGTGTTTCTCTTGATCTCAAATACCCAGTTAAGAAGAATTTTTTTTGAAAAATGTCCAGTTTTCCCTGGTTATATCCCAAAACCAGAGATTTTTACATAACTATGAACCAGCATATCAATTTTTTTTTTTTTTGCTAATACTGGCATAAAATCTTTAATTTAAAAAAAAAATTCATAAACTATCTACAGATTTAGTTGTTGCAATTGTTTTATTTACTTAAATCACCCTTTAATAAGTGGTAAAGGGTCAGACTCCCAGATTCTCATAGCATTTCACTTTCTTATTTTAATTACTCCCTTTCATGTGTTTTTAGCAACTCTTATAGCCTGAACACCATAATTTTGGATTTATATAAATTTACTTCTAACACAGTAAGTAATGTTTAAACTCATTGATAGAATTGTGTAAAGTTTAAGTATTTAAGAAGATAGGATCAATGGCATAAATTAGCAACTGAATATTCAGATTTAAATTCAGGCACCTTCCTTCATTTGGTCATGCATATCTTTTCAAAAAGTAAGCTTGATGACAGCAGGCATCATTGTCTCATTCCATTGGATGTAGAGAAAACTCAGTAATTCCACAGTTAGTCTAAACAACTTTGTATTTATATACATACTATAGACTTTTCATTAAATAAATAATTTATGTATATTATGTAAAAACTTTGCAGAAATTCCTGCCTATTTACCTTTCTATGTAGATACATGATGTTGCCTTTAAATCTACAAAAAAAAAAAAAAAAACTTTTTTACATAATTCAAATTTTTGATGCTATAAAATTAAAAATTTTACCTATGTTACACACAAGTCTTACTCATTTAAAACGTTAAACAAACATTTGAGGTACAAAACTAAGACCTTTATCTTTGTGACAGAACTCTTATGAAGAGGAGCTCATCTAAAAAGGAAATTCTACAAAATTACCTATCTCCCACACGAGCTCATTCTTAAGTAAAGGAAAAAAATTTGATAACTTATTTTACCTTTTCTTGAATAGAATTTTAATCTATCCGTTTACACAACCTTAATTCATAAACAATTGGAAATAAAAATTCATTATAATTTTACTTTTTAACAAAAGTATTAATATTTTCAGTTTAAAATCTTAAGAAACACTGTATGATGAGGTTTCTTATGATTTATTTTCATATATTCTTATACCTTTTTGCAAAAATAAAAAAGTGTAAAATACCACGTTGGTGAAGACTGGAACTACAAAGAAGTGTTTTATGTGGCAAATGTATATGCATGGGAAAAATTTTATTCATGTGTTTTTTAAACTCTTCATCACCTTTATCATTTACGGAATAAAGAATAACTGATGATATTTATTGACTGTACGTTCTCCAATGTTCCTAGTTTTGAAAAATTTATGTTGTTAAAAATGCTTTTTTTATATTGTATTATAGTGTAAATATATGAAATTATAAACATATGTAATTTTAATGGTAAAAGTTATTATTATTTTATAGTTTTATTATATCAGACTTTTGTTCACAGTAATTGTACAATCTAACAAAAGTATTCTTATGTGTATATGTGTGTATAATATGTGCGCGTGTGTGTGTGCATACACACACCCACACGCACACACTTAAACATATATAAAATACTTCTTTATTTTAATTGTTGAGTAATTTTTGTCAACAATATGACATATAAGCATTACTTTGGTTGTGAATAATATTTTCAGTGATAGTATTTTAAAATCCAACAAAAGCAATCATTATTAATTATCCCTGTTATTACATTATAATTCTTGATGTATATCTCAGTGTTTCTTTTTTTATATTATTTTTAGTTTAAACCAGTAAAATGTAAAAGTAATATGCATGTAATTGTTTATTGACTGCTTAAGTTAACAAATAATATTTGTTGGTTAAAATTGTGTTATTCAATATAAACATCAATTGTTACACTAAATATTGAAAGGTAAGAATAATACTTTATTGTGTAATAAATAAGATCGAGTACAAATTATCATTTCAGTATTGAGAATTAATTGGATTCACTGCTAAAATTACTATCTTGCTTTTTTTATTGCCAGCTTTAAGCTAGCTTATTATTAATATTATTAATTAACTTACATGCTGAAAATTTGGTGTTAAGAAAACTTTTGCAAAAATATTGGTAAATAAATGTTATATTAAATTTATTAGAATCGTATATTACAAAAAGAAAATCCGTTAACCAGTTATTATAATGTAATTATATACCCATATCCTTCAATTCATATATGAATTTTCAAGTGTGAAAAGAAGTTTTTATCACCGTAACGATATTGTATCTTCATTTATATATTCTAATCTCTGTTAAAAACCATAATAATTATCTTTTTTTTTTAATTTTAATGAAATATTTATTGAACAACAGTGCATGCTCATAAAGATATTCACATACAAATATTTATTTCAGGTCACCTATTAAAATAATCCATTCATGCAACAAAAAAAAATTAAAAACACATTCTTTATTTTATAAATATTTTTTATGCTGAAATCATTCAATGATTTACTTACAGTTGCCAAGTTTAATTGCTGTTTGAGTATCAATAAAATAAATCACTATATGTGTTCATTCCAGTGCAGTGAAGCACACTTAATGCTTCATCTGTCTTGTCAATAATTGTCAGAAAAATGAATTATAGAAAAAGTCTTCATCTTTTGTTTTACTGAATATATACTTATAATTTCTTTTACTATATATTTATATTTATTGTATTATTAATCATATACTCAAAAACTAAGATTTAATTCCCTTTTAAAATGTCTATGATGGCATGATATAATATGGTGGTATGTATGATAGTTACAACCTTACTTTACTGCACTTTAAATATTGAATTTTTCATTATCTATCCTGCACAATGAATAGACTAACATTCAGTTTATGTTCTGAGATTTTCTCTGGGTGCTGTGTATTGGGTTTAATTTGTATAAATGCCCAATTACAATAAGATTGGACTTATAATATAAATTTTATATTTCTTGTCAACGATTTCTTAATTGATAATAATTCATTTCTTATAAACAATGTTTTTGTAATCAAAAATATTTTAATAAGGAATTTAATCTTAGCCTTTGAGTGTATAGTTAAGCTTTTATACTAGAATGTTGTAACTAATTCTTAATTAAATCATGTTGAAAGTGCAGTTTTATAACCTATACTGGTTCTAAAATTTAACTTACAGGCCCAGTCTTATGATTTACAATACTGCAGAAAGTTCAGTACGGTGTACCGTTATAAGTAGTTAATTGTACAATGCTATAATCAGTTTCTGTTAGTACATTTATATCAAAATGCAAAGCATAATAATTCCAAAAGATTTAACTTACATTATAATAAGTGGTGCAAGTGCATGATTAAAGAAAAATATTTTATTTGCAATATTCAAGTGTAATGGAATATCACTATACTAATTTACAGGTATTGTGTAATCAATGTGACATAAAATAGATTAAGAAATTTGTAATTGAAAATTGTTCAATAAACTGCAAAAGTAAAAATAATATTATTACACGTCAATGCCTTGTAAAGAGTATTTGATAAATAGAATGTAATGGAAAAGAGACGCTTTTCTTTTGAAGATAACTGCTGGTATATTTACTATTTATTTATTAATGATATCTTTAAAAAATAAGTAATCTATAAAATTTTTTAAATCTCAAATAAAAATAAATTATCTAAAAAGCTTAAACCTTTAAAAGGTTTCTGATATTACAAAATTGGTAAAAATGTTACTGAATTTAAAATAATGGCAAATTTTCATATAACAAAGTAATGTTTTTTGTTTGCTTTGTATCTTTTACTATACTTTATAAATTTATAATTTTTTTTTTTATTTCACTGACGATCAGAGATTGTTAAGATTTGGTATGGTACACGTATATCAAAATATCATGTTCAATTTCCAGGTTGAAAAAAGCAGTGAATGTGCGAAGCAACTGGTTCATGCTAGATCATCAGCCGGTTTGATTTCAAACATTAGTCTGGCATTTTTTTTATCTATATTTTATTAATCTTATCCCTCATCAAAATTTGTGTATAATACATCCAAAATGTATTAAGATAAAAAAAAAAAAAAAAAAATTAATGAGGTTTCCAATTTTTTTTTTCAGATATTTTTTTATATTTTGACAAACATTTCATAATGTGAAAATAAAAATAATACCTCTTAATACACTGTATATGCTTTATTATATAAACATGTTTGTATAATTTCTTAATTTTTCATTGTTTTCAGTAATAGATATGTAAAATACAATATTGAAAAGCCATTTTTAATAATGGTACCTTTCAATATATTTTACTGAAACATTGTTGTTTTTTTATTGTTACTCAAATAGACTTCTGTGAATTATAATTGTAACAATGATGTTCTGCTCGAATGATATATTTGGTTTTTGGTGGCTTATTTGTAGTATCTGTCTGCTCTCATCATGAGTGTATTTAAATAATTGCGATGAATATTAATAGATTGATATTTTTTCTTCTGTACCTGTGTAGGTAAGATTTTTTTATTCAATAATTATTGCAGTTTTATTAATATTAAACTTTTTATTGCCATTATTAGCTGATGTGTGCAATTTTTTTAATAACTATATTTTATGTGATTTAGTTGTATTATAGTTTTAAAGATATTAATAATAGGGAGTTGGTCAATTAATGAATCAAATAGATGTTCATTAAGGTTATGTTATCCACACCAGTATTTTATATTGTTCTAGTTAGCCTTTTTCTACCATATGCAATATTATCTACATTTATGTAGTTCTAGTAAATTGATTTGGGGTTATGATGTGCAACGTTAGTGTATCTGTTTAAAATTTTGATAGCTTTTAATTTTTATGTCATTTGTTTTGTTGAATTTTAACGCAGATGATTATATGTTTTTTTTTTTTTTAATCTCCGGAACCACAATTAAGTATATCTTCAGAGGGATGAAATGAATGAATTGTAGCGTGTGTGAAAAATGCCATGCCTGACCGGGATTCGAACCCGGGGGTTATATGTTGGGTTAGGTAAGATCTAACTTTACAATCACTGCATTTGAACTTGTACAACCGAAAGAAAAAAAAAATGGTGATTTTTTTAAATGTGCTTTGGTGGTTTATGCTTCTTTTTATGTAATTTTGTATTGTGAACAATATCTCATTACTTAATTTTTGGGAACAATATTTTTATGAATGTTACTAAAAGTTATAGAAATCAATAACACAAATCTATTTCTGTAACTAGTTAATTGACTTTTCTTTTATTAAACAAACAAATGGTAAAAATAATTAATTTTTTAAAATAATATAATTTTTATTAATTTTTCAGTTGGTTGTTAGTATGTAAAAGAAAAAACTTTCTCAAGTAAATAATATACATATAGTGCGTACCACAAAAGTTAAACACTTGTGCTTAAGTTACTAATCTCTAAACAAAAGAACCTTGAGGAAAAAATAAAAACACTAATAGCATCTACAATCAGCTTGTAAAGGAGAAGTTATTTTCTAAAAAAAGAAAATAACTTTAAGTCCAAAAAAGGACTTATCCATTATTAACGTCTTCTAAATAAAAACTGATCGAGATAAAAATTTTAAATTTTAAATTTACAAAAGCATCCTTTATGATCCAATAGTTGAAATTTAATTATACGATTTTTGTAAATCATTCAGCTCATGAATTCTTAGAACAAGAAGAATTTAATTATGATATTTTTAAAATAATCTAAATACTAGAAGCTTTTAGTGAAGTTTAGAAGGTGATAAAAATCCCATTTTTAAATTTATTAACAGATTACAGTCAATATTAAAATGATCTGCTTCAACTGACTTTTCTTAATATTAAATCCTGTATTTAAAACACTCAAACTAATTTTATAAATATTTAACCAGTTAACCAACAAAATTTTATTTTTAAAGAAAGTTGTACCTAAATATAAAAATCAAAATTCATAACCATCATCAATTTGTGTTTTTGTCTTGTGAATTGTTAAAGTTAAGTTATTTTTAATACTCCAGCATTTTTCATACACTATAAATTTCCATTTGGACTAAATATCATAGCAGTCTATGCCCTCACATCTCATTGAAACATCGTATGTGTTTTTAATTATTTTAATATTAAAACTATTATTCATTATTTTAATTAACTACAAATCCACATAGTTCAATAATTAAAAATAAAGAACAATGTAAATTGATTTTTTTTTTCATAAAGATTAATTTAGTTTTTCTTTTTTTTTTATAATAAATATATATTTGTACATAATACTGATTAATGTAATTGTACAATATGTAAGTAAATCAGCAAGATTAAAAAAAAATTTAAAACAAATATTATAAATTTTAATGGAAGCAATTTATATTACATATTAGGATCTTTATTTTTAAAATGAGGCAGCAACATATCTAATATTAATATTGTACATCATAGAATGTGAACTTTCTGAGTGGTATATTTTGAATTTATCAGTTTCTGGATATCTTTTTTGTAAAAAAAAAATATTCATTTTAGTTCTAGGACTTTAAACTGAAAGTTTTTACCTAAAAAAGAAAACTTTTTTCTAGTTTTAGACATTTTATAATCTGATACACATAATGTACCTTGCACCACGGAGGCCTTGCCAACTTCTGTGGTGCAAGGCACGATGAGGACCCTAACAGTGGTTTCGGAGGTTAAACAAAGAAAAAAATAATAATAATGTACCAAAATCACATATCCTCTAACTTCTTTTTTAATATTATGAAATTTATATAAAACTAGTGTACAAAGTTTATATTTTTTTATAAAAAAAACTTTGTATGGATATACATGTGAGTGGGTAAGAGACAATAGACAAATGCAAAAATTTCACACAACTAAAATTAAATCTATCATTAATTATTTTTATTTAAATTTCAAAAATATATTATTGACTTTTTGTTAATGTTTTTCTAAGTGGACTATTTTTTGTGATGCATTTTTATTTCTTTTCCTGTTTAGCCTCCAACCACTGTTATTATTTCAGAAGATGAATGAGGATACATGTGTGAATATAAATGAAGTGTTAGTCTTAAACAGTCTCAGGTTGACCATTATTGAGATGTGTGGTTAAATTGGCCCAACCATCAAAGAACACCAGTATCTATGATCTAGTATTCAAATCCTTATAAAAGAAACTGCTTTTACTAGGATCTGAACCTTAGATTTCTTGACTTTGAAATCAGCTGATTTGGGATGAGGAGTTCACCACTAGACTATCTCAGTGGGTTACCTTGTAATACATCTGGCTGCTTAAAAACTGAAAAGAATTAATTGCTCCAAAGAAAGCTTTGTGGCTTTATAATTAAACAGGTAACAGCTACATGTAATGTAGTATTTTTCATTGATATGTGGAGCTTTTCATTATAAATTTTCTATAATTTTTATATTTCAGTCAGCTATATTGAATCTGCCATGTTAAAATGCCGATTTTGAGTTAGATTCATGATCAACTCTGATTGACCTTTTTGTTGTAACTATTTCTTTTTTTACTTCAATTCTAAAAAATGTTTTTGAAGAATACTGCCTTTTTAGAAATTATTAACATACATTTTGATTGATAAATTGAAATTTATATTTTATTAAAAACAAAGTGTTTTGGAAAAATTACTCAAATAAGGAGTTACTAAAAGGCTTTGAATTTTTTTTATATTTAACTATTGTACCGTTTATGATTAACAATGCCATTAGTAGGAAAAACAATTATGTATTCTTATATCGGATCGTTTTGTGTGAGAGATTTTGATTCTGTTAACTAATTTTTTTTCCAGTTTATTAATAAGCGGAGTTTTTCAATCATTGTTCAACGTATGAAACAATATTGAGGTCATTGGATCATAATTCTTATGATCGGTTATTTATTCATTATTTAAATATATGCATATTTTTATTAACTTTAGTATTGTCTGGTAGATACTGGAGACACTAACATACAAAACAAATTGATGGTGATTATGATTTTGATTTTTATATTTAGGTCTAATTTTCTTTGCATACTTTCTTAATATTTAAAAAATTAAGAAGATTGATTTAAATACAGGGTTAAAATTTTAAGAAGAGTCATATGATAACATATGGTAACATAGCCAAAAGCTCTACTCTTGTATTACTATATCAAACAGACACAAAAATGTTCCCGTGCAACATCATTTGACTCTTCAACGAGCTTCGTAGTTAAAAGACAGTAGAAATTACACTATGAAGATTGTAACAGTAAAAAATTATGTCAAAAGAGAAACACCAAAACATAAATCAATAACCAATTATGACTTTTCAAATCTATAAAAATTCATTTGAATTTTAATAAAGGTGAATAAAACAGAGCAACATTAACAATAAATGTAGCATTCTTAATGAACAACTCTTAAATTCATGTCATGGTGACTACTGGATGTGTTAAACAATTTAAATAACCTTTCCTCCTTTTAATTTCTTCTCATTCCTTAACCACCAACCAAATTTTAATGTATATTTTTCAAAAATGAATTTATAAAATATCTGAAAACAATAGCATATGTTAATTGTCTGCTTATAACGATTGGTGAATTCTATAGGCAAATCACATTTAAATATAGTTTAAACTTAAAAAGACTTTATTTCATTAGGGATAAATAAATTCTTATTTTCAATTGTAATCTGATTCTGATAACAGAATCCTCATGTGCGAGTTGATCAATAAAAAATTGTGTTCATGTTTTATTAATTACTGTAAAAATATGCATATAGCGTTAAATTTATTTACAAGTATGTTTATGTATTTATACAAATAATTCAAAGAATTTTATCTTATTCTAACACATTTCAATTAGTTTTTAAACAAATATAAGATTGTATACAACTGAAATATGAATACAAACACCTTAAGCAATCATTAAAGGAAAATTGTATCAATTATTTTATATTCACATAAAATTGAAAATATGTCTGTAAAACCATGTTTTATTAATCCAGATATACAATTTTTAATATTTCATTGCAGTTAGCATTCACTGTTTTATTCTTCAACCTTTCAATTAAAATCCTATTTGAAATTAAAGTTGTGTTATATTTTGATTTTTAATTAAAATTATTCAAATTTCTTAGGTAATTTTACAAAAAAAAAGAAGAAAATGTGAAAAAATGTACGTAAAAATGTGT
>JAAAKQ030007755.1:7291-18553 GCA_010016005.3 Zanna intricata | reverse complement strand
ATATATATATATATATATATGGTAATATATATATATATGTATGTATATTACCATTATATTTTTTCATAAAATTTAAATACTTTTTGAATATTTTTTCATATTCATCATAAAATTTAAAAATAAATATAAAAAAAAAAAAAAAAATAGTTGAATACCTTATTAAATAATACAAAATGGATTTTCTCCCCTCCAAAAAAAGCTTAATATGTTATTATGATTAAAAGTTTAATATTTAAAGATCTATACACAAGTGTAATTTTGATGTTTTAAGTATTATTGAGCAAAAATTAAAGAAATTAATAAGTTTAATACCCAAAATTAATGCTTAATACCTTTTATTAATAAATTAGACTTTATACTTAAAAATGGATTCCCTAGAGAGCAGCTTCTATTTATTTTTTCCATTCTTTTGTAATATCAAAACTAGGTTTCCGGCCTACGCATTTCTTGCAAAATGGTTTTATCGCATAGGAAGCGTTTTTTAGGCTTCCACTCATTTTAAATAAAAATAAAATATTTTAAGTATCACGGAGCTTAAAATTTCGACACTAAAACGCTGTAATGAAGCCAGAATCACTGCGGCAGAAAAACTAAGACTGTAAAACAAAGATCCACTAGGAAATCTAACAAAAAAAAAATGGAACAAAAAATTCTATAAGAAATATTCTACTTCCTAAATTTTAAACTAATCAAGTAAAATTAATTGCAAATAACTAATTTTATACTAAAATTTAAAAACTATCAGATACGATAAGAAAAAAAAACCAACTGCATTTTACTCCCATCTATTTAGAATGAGTAAGTAGATTGACTAAACAAATTTTTGATTCCTTCCAAAGGAAAAAAAACTCTCTTTTTTCTGTTTAGCCTCCGGAACTACCGTGAGGTATTACTTCAGAGGATGAATGAGGATGATATGTATGAATGTGAATGAAGTGTTGAAACCCAACCACCAAAGAACACCGGTATCCACGATCTAGTATTCCAATCCGTATAAAAATAACTACCTGGCCTTGTAATAAATATGCCGGCCTCCGTGGCGCGAGTGGTAGCGTCTCGGCCTTTTATCAGGAGGTCCCGGGTTTAATCCCGGTCAGGCATGGAATTTTTCACACACGCTACAATTCATTCATCTCATCCTCTGAAGATAAACCTTAACGGTGGTTCCGGAGATTAAAAAAAAAAAAAAAAAAAAGTAAAAAAAAACTAAAGGCAAATGGTTCACGCAAATCCAAGACGACATAACAGAACTGAAGAAATTATAGGGAAAATGAAATTTTAAAGAGAATATTAAAAGAAAAGAAAAATTTCCAAGAAGCACCAATACGCTAGAACAACAAATCTGAACTTTCTGAAGAACGAAGGAAAGACAGTATCTGAAGGAACGGAGGAAGAAAGAATGAAGAGGTTATTGATCAGAGAGAAACACAGAAAAAAGAAACAATCGCCAATAAATAAATGAATGATCTAATGTGTCAAAGGTGAAATATTCGAAAAAATTAACAGAATCTTAATTAAAATAGATATTTTAAAATATATATTAACAAAACTTAACCCAAAAATTAGAAATAATATTGTTTAAATGTGTTCTTTTTGAATTCTACCGAAAAGAGGCTGTTTACAGATAAGAAATGTTAGTTGATAAATCTACTAGATCTACGGATATTTGCTGGTTTTTAATTATTCACGGACATTAAAAATTCTATATTTAATGAATTAAAAAACTTTTATTTTCATATTTTGGAGAAATTTTTTTCTCCACAGAGAGGCCTTCAAGGACAACGGAAATAATATAATTTCAAGTAGTTTCTTTTTATTTCTTCCAGAAGTTCCTCATTCATTCGGATTTTTAGATCTTCAACCCATTACCCTATGTTGAGTTTTACCTATGCTATACTATAGGTTTACCTATAGGAACCTTTAATAAAAACAATTATTCTTATCGATCCAGACAGTCATTTTCTGTAATGTTGAACTTTTTGAGCTCTTCTTTCATTTGTTTAACAAAACCACCTTGACCTTGTAGTTTCATTTAAGTGTTTATTTAAAATCTGTTTGTTTAACCAAGCTATTTTATTATTATTTATGTTTTTATTTTATCACGCTTGCAATATTTGATAGCTATTTTTAGTTGAATATTTTCATATAAATACAGGTTAAGTTCTCATTACGGAGATTTATTTTTAAAATATCAGTAAAAGATGATACACAATAAATAAAGATATTCTTAGATACATACATGTACACACATCTTAAGAAATACCATAATACCCGAAATAACTCTTTTGCCCATTCCAAGAAAATTATATTTTTGGTGTTCAAAAGTTTCTAAACTATAGCAAGTAGTCAGTAGTTTTTCAAAATTTATGTTTATAAATCGAAGTATCTACAACATTTTAACAAACAAATATTGCATTATATGTATTCCTTTTACAAGTATCTACCAGTTAAATTCAAGACGGGAGAGAGTTGTTTCATCATTAAATATTCTGACATTATGAGCTCTTAAAAAAAATTTTTAATATTGGTTGAGTTTGGATTAGAATCGAGTATATTTTTTGTATATAAGTTTGCTTAATTTTGTAAGACATTTACGGAGAAATCAGTAAACTAAGATCGAATACAATTAAGTGTTATTTATTTTAAACAAGTAACGGAGGCTTATTTAATTCAATGGATGTTTAAAATACCTGTAATTATAAACTTAAAAGCTGCAAACTGCAACAAGAGAGTGTAAAACAGTGGAAGTAAGTAAGAGAAAGAAAAGATCGAAGCGTGGAAAGGAAGAGATGATGATGATGAAGAAGAAGAAGATCGTTTAGTTAGCACATCTTGTAACAAGCCAGCAATCACTGTCAGCCTATGGGGGAATGCGTCAGTGACAGGCTTTGTCGGCAACTCGGCTCTTGTTTATTTTCGTTTCTTAAAAGTGCGTGACTAGCTGTGTGCAACGCGGTCGAGGCATCCCGTCTTAGCATCTTAGCCGCTTCTGTCTCCTTCATCCCGACCATTCCCTCGTGCTCCATTTAATTCTTGATGGCGTGATCACATATGATGCCTTTTGGCTCTTTGATCATTATTAGTCCAATAAAAAGAACTTATTAAAACCATGCTTGTACTGCTTCATAATAAAAAAAAACCGCTTAACTTTAGCACGGACATAAAACCTCTACACGCTAAAACACACTATGACAAAATATATTAAATGATTTGGGCAAATGTTATTAAGTTAATTAATGACTGACGTAAAATTTTGTACGAATCAACATGACTTTTATGGTACATTACACCTAACACATCCTAAATCTTAAAAATATGATTTGATTTTGAACCAACAGTTATGACTATGCCTTACCATTTAAATTTTTTTTTTAAATTATTTTGAAAACCAGCCAGTTAATTCAGTAATATTACTTCCTATTAGTGATTAAGAAAAAAATCTAGAAATGTTATTAATGTCAACTTACATAAAATTTTTAACTGCAAATACGAAATGATGAAATTTTAAAATAATCTTATTATTATTCAAATAAAAATATTAAAAACGAGCAGAATGTCTAAAAATAAATTCAACTGATAAAAAATTCTACATTGCAGTAGATCTCGGCAATATCATCTGATTAATTTTTTTTTAAATTGAATTTAAATCTTAATAATTCAGCTAAAGATGAAAATAAAAAAAAAACAGTTTAATAAACAAATTATTTTATTAATCTATTACATATTTTTTTAATCAAATCAATTTTGTCAATCAAAAATCTGAAAATTAGTTTATGAAAAAAATTATAAAATATTCAAAATGTGTTTGTTGAGAGGAAATTTGTGTTCTCAAGGAACATGTTTAGTTATATTCTGTATTTAGAAAGTAGAATATAATTTATCGAAATTGATTTCGATTGATTAATGATTTCACTGACGTTCTGAAAACGGTTTTCCTTCCAGTTAATAAATTGACGATAAAGTTAACTTATGTGGTCGACCTGAGATTGTTCAAGACTACACTTCATTCGCATTCATACACATCATCCTCATTCATCCTCTGAAATAATACCTTACGGTAGTTCCGGAGGCTAAACAGATAAAGAGAGGTACGAAAGCTGGATGGTTAAAAGAATGGCTATATATAGTAAGAAATTTAAAATTAGATTATATTCAGTAAAACGATTTGCACAGCGCAATCTAGTTTTGAAAAAGTCGATGGTGGAAATTTTTATGGATGGAAAGTGCTAACCAAATAACAGTTTACATTCTGTATTATAAATTAAATTTGAATCTTGAGGCAATGGAAAAAATAATAAAGACTTTCCCCAAACGAGAGTTGGAGTGAAGTACCACAGGAGTAGAAGATTATCTTTTCTTTTGAACATTTTGGACTAATCAACCTTCGATAATGTTTCTTATTTTATAAATAAACTAATGTTAAAAATTACTATAAATCTTATTAATTACTTATTTATTATTAAACAACCTTAGAATGTATCTAGTAAGTGTCTTTCTAGAACCCATTCTAAATTGCTCTAAGTTACAAAGGTTAACCGAAAGGGATGATTCATCCACAAACACATACCGAAATGAGAAATGCAAAAAAAAAAAACGAGTTCCTTGCTGGAAATGGATGCACAATCCATACCTTATCCTACTTAAAATTTCTAAAAAGATAAAGTTCTACTGATAAGTAGATAAGTATGATATACTAACATTAACAAGAGCAGGAGCAAACAGGATTAACAGAGTACTATCTAGTATTATCTCTGAAGTTGTTTACCAACTTAAATACATGTTAAAATAAATTACTTTTCATCCAGGTATTAAAAGAGTCAGCCGAGAATAAGTGGTTTGTGCATGTTTGCAGACTTCCCCTGCGATGATGGTACAGAAACGAACGGCAGAGGATAAACAAACCGAAAAATCATTATCACATCAGTCCAATCACCATAATCTCCAGTTTATTTTTGAGTATAATCAACCGCGCGTTTGGTTGTCCAAAACCTGACGTTTGCAGGGTTAACTATTCCCTTTTTACACCGCAGGCCGTCTTTTTGCTATTCGCAAGCCTCCGGGGATAAGAGAACAAAATTTAGTATTTTTAACGTACGGGGATTCTCAGTTATTAATCCAAGTCCAGTATCTCTGCCAAAGAAATGCTTAAAAATTCAATTTGTAGATATGAAAAACTAGGTGAGAGAAGAAGAACTTAAATCGTGAAGAGATGATGAATGTCGAGGAAATCAATAGAAAATATATTTTAATACGTTGAATTTTTCAAAAAGGCACTACAGGAACAGCAGAGAATAGTGTGAAAAAAGAAAGATTGTCCAAAAACTTAGTGTTGAGGGAGTTGAACCAATAAATTACTTTAAAACTTTGCTGGAATCTGATAGCAGTTTGGGTCCTCGAGGACGTTGGATTGTAAAAAAAAAAGGGATGTAAATGTAGAAAATGGAGTAGTGGAGATGGGCCAAGGAATGTTGTGATCCATTTAAGTACAAAAGAAAAGAAAATAATGTGGGGTGAATTTCTCCAGTAACAAAGATGTTGTCACAACATCAATGGTCAATAGCCCATCACACATGAAATCTAACAAGAAACTAAAACATAAAAAAAACCGGGTTGTTGGAGTTGTGTATCAGTTGACCCACCGGGTTGGTCTAATAGTGAACTCATTGTCGTAAATCAGTTGATTTCGAAGTAGAGAATTCTAAGATTAAATCTTAGTGAAAGCAGTTGCTTCATACTAATCTAAATACGAGATCGTGGATGCCGGTGTTCTTTGATAGCTGGATTTCAATGAACCACACATCTCAGGAATAGTCGACCTGAGATTGTACAAAACTACACTTCATTTACATTATTACCACCATCCTCATTTATCTTCTGAAATAATACTTTACGGTAGATCCGGAGGCTAAACAGAAAAAGAAAAAAGAAAGACTGTTAAAGTTAATGAAATGTATCGGGTCAGAACTGATTTAAAAATCTATGTTTTAATTAAAAAGATGTTAGAAATGATAGAATAAACTGCCCAATTTAGAGGAATGGCAGCAAGACTGAATGTGTTAACTACAAGGGGATATCTTTATTGTGTGCAGTTTATAAGATTTTTTCAAAGGGTAGATTTTTCATTTTCTAAGAGAAGATTAAATATATATTATAAATAGGAGCGAGTAAGTACCAGTGTGATTTTAGCTCTGTTGGATCAAATTTTCATACAGACAGATCATGAAAAATTCCCTGAACATCGTTATGATCTTCAAGAATTCATGAATGAATTTATAATTTTTGACCTCAAACAAGCGTTTGTTAGTTTAGGAAGGAAACAGTTGTTCAAGATGAGGATAGATTATGACGTAGCAGGAATGTTGATAAGATTAATTGAAGTCACAATGGGATAAACAAGAGGAATTGTGAAACGGGAAATAGATATAGTGAAAAATTTCACTTCAGAGCCTTCATTAATTCCCGTGGAAGAGAACGATTTGTCACAGTCCTGAAAAATCATCATTTGGCACTGTAAAAGGTTGTTTTGGAGGTTGTCCAAACTGGAATCACATTTCACTAATCAATCCAGCCAGACATGTTCATTTGAAGATGATGTTACCATATCTCCAGGAATTAATTACTTTAATATAGGATAAATTTAGGAAGATTGAAGAAGGGGGAAAAATTGAGAACAAATATAAGATATTTAATTAATAGATATATTTAATGTAATTTAATAATATAATAACCGTATAACCATAATAATAACCGTATATAATAACCATATTATATATTATATAATATTACATTATAGTATATTAAAATAAACTATAATTATGATGTATAATACAGTAATATACTTATTATATTTAATTGTATTAAATATATTCATTAATTATTTAATATTAAATTGGAAACTAAATAGATGATTTTAGCCGCACCGGAAAGAAATTTTCCCATATTTTTTATTACAAGAAAAGAATTGCAGGAGTAACCACTTTAAACTATTATTTTATTACTAAATGGGTATTTATTAATTAAGCATTAAAATTCTAGATATTAGAAGTGAATATTCAGGGATTTAAATCAAAATTTATCTTGTAACTATAGTTAAAAATTATTGAATATTTATTTCGTGATCCTCTTAACCAGATTAGATCGAGTTGAACTAATTTTTTGAAATTATTTTTGTGTATGCAAAAGAGTATTATTACAATAAAAAAATAAAACCGGTATTTCTGAACAATGAACCAACAAAATGTCTATTTTACTTATGTAAAATAGATTAGAAACCATATTTCCCGTTACAAAATGTAATAATTGTGAGTAAATTTTTGAAATAACCTATGACATGGTCTTTAGGGCTCTAGGTTATACGATCGTTTTAGTAAGCCGCAGTTATTTGGTTGTTGATGTTATTGTTGTATCTGTTGTTGATACAAAAGGAGGGTTGCACGCTATGAAGGGGAAGAAAATGAGTGGTAGCCCCTGTTAATTCCCGAAGGGGAATGACGGGCATATTGAGCTGTCCTGTGATTCATTAACACAACTGCTATCTATCTAACTCCATTACCACGTATAAAATCATTCTTGTTTTCATTTTTATAGATTTAGAGTATTAAATGAGTGGGATTCATTAAGTTTTTTCTTTATATTAAAAAGATTTTCATGAACTCTAACTTAAAGAAAAAAGTATTTATTAATAGTTATTTATTTGTAATAAATATTTTGTACTCTTCGTTTATCTGTCAAGAAAAGTTAATTATTAATCTTGTAATAATATTGGCGTTATTAATTTATTTTATTTATATTTATAAATAAAATATAAATACTAAGTATAATAAATACCCATTTTTAAAAAATCAAAAGCACATAAAATTTTATTTCATTAATAACTTCTGATAATTTTTATTATTATTATTTTTTTTTTTTATGATTAAATTATTATTTATTGTAACAAATGTTTCACAATCAGAGGTTAATAATTATTAAATACATCAATATATTTAAATTTAAAAAAAAGGTGATGAAGTCGGAATGTAACCGATGTGCCTTCCCTTTGTAAGATCTAGATCACTAAATATATCATTAATTAGAATTTTTTTGACTGTAACTCTGGAAACAATGAAAATATCTGCCACTTATGATATATTGTTGGAAAGCTGTTAATGAGGGCTTATTACTGCAGTTAAGAAAAAGTCAAAAATTCAAATTGTTATATTTTGGGATTTTTTAGATACTTTTGGTCCAGTCAATTGTAATCAAAAGGGAAGGTGCACAACTAGATGATACAACAGTCCTAAATTCAAAATTTTAACCTCCTACGGCTAATCGTTTTTGAGTTATGCGAGATACTTTGAACAAATATCACGCCGAAACTGGTCAAAATGCATTAAGAGTTGGTCAAAACGGATATTTCCCTTGAAATCTGAAAACCATAACTTTTCGCCATGCCAAGACAATTCGTAAAGGAAATAAAACCAATCTTCATCTTTTATGAAGTGACATATATGAATAACTGTTACGAATACTCATTTCCATTTTCTTTTCCAGTTGTTATTCCATATCAAAATATAACACAAAAAGTTAGATAAAATTTTTTCCCCGTTAATGTTACAAACAATAAATGTTATTACTAGTAAGATAGGTGTAAAAAGTTTGGTAAGTTGCAAAATATTGTGGTTATGATAATTTATATTTGGGATGAAAGCAAACCCAACCGCAACGTGACTTACAATAGTATTGAGTTTTGTACGTGATTACACATTAATCCCTTACTAACATCTGTACTGTATATATTCCAGATTTAAAAGTTACAGTTCAACATAATAGTTCAAAACCATATTAGTCAGGAAAATTTAAGTAATTCCCCTCTCTCCTGCAGCAAAATTCAATATTCCATTATCTATATTGCTAAATATATTTGGTTAGGTTGGCTTTTTTTATTACTTTGTGTAACCGCATGAATAAAGTAATTTTAGGAATATATTTCATATTAATCTTAATAGAAAAAGTAATGATTTTTGTATATCATTACATGTTTGAATGGTATAGTGCATATCTTTAATGTCAACGTACCTTCTACATCATACATTCTCAAATAACTGCTTCATATATTGGTATTGAATAATTTATCTTCTCTAACTTTTTAAAATTTCTTTTAAAACCAAATTCACTTACCAATTGATTAGATATATGACTAATTGTATTTTGCGGTAGAGTAAGATTATACAACTAACTTTCTCTCTTCTATAATTCTACTTGTAACCCTCTTCATTTCATATCTATCACCCTAACTAATTTTAAAATAATCACATATTTTTAAAGACTCAATTTTTTCTGATTTTAATTTTATCCATATTTCAATGGTATAAAGCATTACAAATATACTGGTCGATTCAAAAATGGCTTCACAACTTTAAATCCCACCTGAAGTCGACTTCACTCCAAATTGTAGCCAGCAAGTCCGACGTTACCTCTCCAGCTGCGGAGTTAATTTGAAGTCTTAGCTCAATAAGACCAGCAGGCAAATGTGGTACATAAACCCGATCTTAAATGAAATCTCACAAGAAAAAATCTACCGGGGTCAAATCTGAAGATCGAGGTGGCCATGCAATTGGACCAATCCACCGACCTGGGAATCGAATATCAAGAATATCTCAGACTTCTAGGAGGTAGTGCCTCGTCTTGCTGATAATTGTGGGGTCCATCTTCGTCATTGTCGTCTAACTGAGGAATTAGAAAGTTTTGAAGAATGTCCTGATAAACAACACCATTTACCATTGCCCTTTGGAAATTCTGTCTGGAAAAAGAACAACCTGTCTTAACGAAGGTATGGTGCCAAGAGAAAATTGTATGTATACTAAGAGGTAGCCCTAACGTAGTCTTTACGAAAATTACGTTGAACTGCAGTTGCTGACTGCAAATCGCGAAACCAGTTGCTGACTGCACTCAGCTAGCACATTCCACACCAGTAAATGTATCTACTTTTAACAATAATGGTAATAGCGCTGGTGGCCGAATTTGGTACTATTGAACCGAGAGTTAAAACTTATGTGTTTTGCTATAAATGAGACCTCAACCGAATCTTTAAGTTATATAAATAATTTCATATGCTTTTAATGTTGTGATGCCCTTTTTGAATCAGCCGATATTTTTAACTACCTCCTAAATTTCTTGTTTTACACCGGACTATTGCTTTTTTTTGCTAAAAAGCTCTCTTTATCCTTTCTTTGAGACTGATCTTTTATTTCGTTCATCCTTTGTAACTTTACGACTTATTAAAAAGAATAAACTCTTTGAATTCTTGGAATATTGAATTCTATAACCTTACTGTATAATTTCTGATTTTTCCTCCTATTTGTCGAATGGCTTTGTTTTACTCTTGCTTACTTTGCTGAGGGGAACTGAATTTTCCCTCAGTTATTAATTCATATTATTATTAACTCCAACTCATTACTGCCCCTCAGGGCTAGGTATGGGAGGGGTGGGTGTCTTCCCCTACGGGGGTTGGGATGTTAATTTTTGCCTAAATTATACTGTATCAGCATAACATTTATTTTTACTTATTGTCCTTGAAGTGTTATTCCGACATTAAAGAATATTCCCTTTGAATTAAACTACTGTATTTAGTGTACTAGTCTGTTGTGCTTGTATTTTATATACGAATGTATTATGTAATTAGTAATTGGATGATATCATCTGGTTAGATAGTACAACAAATACAATACCCGCTCGCCCGTCCCACCCAAGACAGTTATCAGTTCGGTCGAAAAGGACAGGAGCAAACCTTCAGCTTACTTAGTCTATTCAAATTCAAATTGTGCAAGGAATAGAATATTAGTAAAAAAAAAAAATTCGTGTTTCCAAACGATCATAAATACCAGTTAAATTAAATAAACCTGACAAAATAAACTCATATGAAATTATAAAAGAAACTTTATCAATTAAATTTAAATTATATAGGTTTATTAATCTCAGATTCGTAATTCCTGTTTTGCTTCTTTTCATATTCTGGCTGCTTGCCTTTTTTCATTTTCAATTCAAATTATACAGGCAACCAAATCTTTTACGAACATAAAATAAATACTTTTTTCCCATTTTAAGTTTATTTTTTTAAGAAGTTAAATAATATATTCAATTTTAAATATTTTTCAGTATCCATAAATACAGGTAAGCTAGCTAGTGTTTCTTCTAAAAATTATTGGTTCTCTTACTCGTGTAATTTCTCTAAATTTGAATTTGTTCCATTTCAACCTCTTATTTCTTCTAAAAGTTCTTCTT
>JAAAKQ030007744.1:0-18554 GCA_010016005.3 Zanna intricata | reverse complement strand
CCAGCACAGTTTTTGCCATCTACATATCCCTCCACTTAAAGTGACTATTGCACAATGCCTTAATATGTGGCCTATAAGTCATGTGGCCTATAATATAGTTAAAATATATTTTTCCAAATGCTTCTTTTTTCATTAATTTGCTGCAACACCTTTTTATTTGCCACTTTACCCACCCACCTGATTTTTAAAATTTTCCAGTAGCATCACATTTCAAAAGCTTCTAATCTTTTCTTGTCAGGTACTCCAATTGTCCAAGTTTTATTTCCATATAAAGCTACGCTCCAAAACATATACTTTCAAAAATGTTTTCCTGATGTTTAAATTAATTTTTGATGTAAGGAAATTATATTTCTGACTGAAATCTTGTTTTGCCTGTGCTATTCAGCATTTTATATCATTCTTGCCACATCCATCTTTAGTAATTGTACTTCCCAAATAAAAAATTTCTTCTACCTCCATAACTTTGTAGCTTGTAAGCAAGTCAAATATAGAGATCTGCCAAAAAGTGTATAACATGAAAATGTAATGTTTAATTTACATAATAGTGCTCTTGAGTTGAAATAGCATTATGGGGATTTTCAAAAAAACCACTCTACACTGCCTTTTATCGATCAGCTGATGTAAAGTTAATGAATGGGGAGCACACTTGTTGCTTTTAATTGCATGTTATCTACACTCCTCTGAATTACTTCAATACAGAACTATGTTACTGGGTGTTGGAAAAAATACAATTTTAATGTTTTTTTACTCTGCCCCAAATTCAATATTCTTTTACTGTAAGAATGGTCCAATTAATATCATCATTAATATGTACTGTTATAGATATTGTATGTGATGTAGTTTATCAATTGAATAAGTAAACTTGTACACCTTTTTAATGCAAACTTATTAATAGGACATTTTTAATCAACTCTAAACTGATAAGATAAAATATTTGGGAAAAATGTTACAATTATTTTTGATCAATAAAAGTATAAAATAAAAGAATGTAAAGAAAATATTACTGATAAGCTGAACACAAAATAAATATACTAATTTTTAAATTAAGCTGTATATTCTTTAATAGTCACATTGATTATCATCAGATACATAGACAACCAGATTTATAATTTGTTAAATCACTCTCCAAGTAGTAATAAATAATTACAGCGGTTGTCTGTATTTATTTAACATTATTTATATTTATAGCATACATGTTAACAACTGTCAACTAAATTTTCAAAATTTTTGACTTGATATGAAAAAAATTATTTTAGGCACTTATTTTTGTTGTGTGTTTATGTTTTATTTTAAAAAATATGAATACAAAAAAATGTATATTGTGGTTTACAATTAAAACAATCAGCAAGATAACGTTTGTGATTTGGTTACCTTTATAATTTCTTCATTAGTTTTAATTCTTTTTTGATTTATTGTTGTAAAAAGAAAAAGACAGAAATGTTAAGAAAATATAAATGTCTTGTGATTATGATATTAATCTGCTAGTATTCTCTGAATCGGGGAGAACTTTAGAGATATGTAATTTCCAATTCATCCATGAATGTGGATTTATTTATTTTTACTAATTAACTCTTGTTCCATTGTTAAATGATAAAAAAAAAATATTTTTAACATGTTGCATGTGATATTTCTGTTAATAACAGTGAAATCAATCAAAATAATTTATTAACCAAATAAAATATTAATTAATTAATAAATAGAACAATATGTATATTAGTGATTTATTAAATATGTTTAGTTCTATAAAAAAAATATCTAAAAACATTTTTTGCAATAAAAGTTATGGAAAAAACCTTTAAATTAACCAATGTGTTATTAAGATTGGTTAAATAAGTTATAATTATTACTTGATTTTAAAAGTTATTACATTATTATAGAAAAGTTAGGGAGATAGTCTTTTTGAATCTCTTAATTTGCTGTATATATAATTTAAGTGATGTTTTTAAACCATTTGACATAAATGAGAAATCATGGGACAAAATGACTTTAGTCATCCATAAAGTTAACAAACATTTCATTTCAGGCTTACTGGGAAAGAAGAAGTTTTCCATTGCCTTCTTCACATTGAGCCGAATCTGAATGTAGATTATATATGGCTATTGCCAAACCTTCTGAAATGCGGGGATATTCAGACTATATTACATATTCCCTTTGTTCACCATACGGCCTTGCTGTAAATTGAACATCATTAATCCCAGAGAAAGCAATTCTGATCAGTTTCTTCTGACCAGATATCTTAAATGCAATACAGTCATAGAAAGACTGAGAAAATATTGTAAAATTTTTTGTTGTGAAACATAGCGTGATACATGCTGCTTCAACTTAGAGGAAAAGGACTTAATTTACTACATTGTATTCCAGGCCACAGAATCTTTGGTTCGATATTTTCATGCTCTGTAACAATAGATAATAATTTCTGTCTTTCTCATACACTGCTGAATGGCAAACACAACTTCCTTTCCGGGAAGAAGAAAATGTAATTCAGCAGACTGAATATCCAAACAGAATGAATCCTACATCCTAATCTATTGTTTGAATAATTAGAAAAAAAGGAGATGAATCAATCTGGTTGTTATCGAGGTGGCTGCAATTGAAGGCCTCTACCACCACAGGGCAATAAAATTAAGGTAATTTGTACTACTATTATAATTTGGAGGAAGGGGATAGGCTGAGAAACATAATGGTGGGTCAGTTAATAATAATTTTTTTTTTGTAAGAGAACATTTTTAAAATAATTATATTTTATATCTGGGTATCTTATTTATCAAATTATTACAACATATATATATAAATGAATTAAGTAAAAGAACAAAAATATTTCAATCTCTACAGAGATTTAATGCAATAAAACTGACTTACACCTTTACTGTTATGTTTCTTACTTTATATGTAATATGAACTTTATTAGTACTGAAAGTCATGATTATTGTCAATCAGTAATTGCCAAATATGGTAAATTAAAAAAAAAATTTTTTTCTTGTTACCTATTTAACAATCATTCAAATATTTTACAATTAAAATGTACAGTTTATGTAATAGATATGTTGTTGTTACTGTGATTGATAGATTTTTTCATTCTTATGTAATCAGACATATAGTAATGAACGTGACATTATGTACAAGTTTTAAAATGTGTAATTTATATATTGAAAATGATTTTTAAAAATCAAAAGACAATATGAATGGTTAATATTAGTATATACTATTATAATAAGTAAATAAATATATATATATTTATATATCCCATAGAGAATTACCGTCGCAAGTAAGCAGAAGGATATCTGGAGAGTATTTGCAAGATCAAATCTAATGAATATCTTGTTAAATGTAATTGGGAAAATTTGAAAACATTGCTCAAAATTATTTTATCTTTCTTCACCCCTTTCAAGGTCGAATTTAAAAAGTCTGAAATTTCTTTTTAGATATTCACATGAAGATTACACACAGAAAAAAAACAAGCTGATATCTTCATTTGTTACCGAGAAATTTAAAAAAAAAGTAAATTTCATTGTTACTACATTTTACTCCTTTAAACTCGGAATTTCAAAAAAAATTCTTTTGTGTGCAGTTACACCTTAAGAAGAACATGTATAAAAGTTTTCATCAATTTACCACCAGTAGTTTTTGCTGGTTATTGATAATAATTTCACTCATGATATGTTGTGTTCAATTTCAGTAAGAATTATATTGAAAATACCTTTACTGAAAAATATTTTGGGAGCGACTCGCTGTAAGAAAGGAGCATGGGAACTTAGCGGCTCGCCACCCAGCAGTTCGAATATGTAACAGATTATTTATTATTTACATGTTTCAATAAATAATTTTTGATTTTTAGGTAAAATTTCCGAATTACCTTGATCTGTTAGATGAGTGTACCTGATTCATGCAAAGGTTAGTCTTCAACCTACTAACAAATACCCTATTTAAACTTTTTAAATCGGACGATTGTTTGTAGAGATATTATAATAGCATCGAATTGCACCTCCCAAAATAGCGCTCCAGGGAAACCATGTTTGTTACCAATTATGGATGATGATCGATCTAGCCTCCCAGGAAGTGCTCGCATATCTCAACACTCAAGTCTTGCACGCAGTCCCCACGGAAAGCCCATTATTGTTAAACACATATTTAAAAAAAAATAATTTAATATTACTGTATTTAACTTAAATTTAATTCTATTTGTGTAATATTATTAATTCGATTGATTCAAATTATTCAGTTCAAACTCGGCTCACACAATGATAAAGAGTCACAGCTCACAGTTCATTAAAGTTTGTGCTTCAACCGGCAAATCCCTACTACTACATATTATATATGTGCTACTACATATTATATATGTAGTAGAAATATATTATATGTTTGCTTGGATTATATATTTGCAAAGAATATTCGCAAGAGAACGAATAAGCGTAGATTTCGAGTTGTATATAAGACATAACCTTTTCAATCTCTCTTGCAGAATGGCAATCGCATTTAGCGGTCGTTTCTCAAACTTTGTGGCGCTCGTCACATAGCGGTCGATTTTCAAACTGTACTGGCATCCAAATTTCCCACCATATATTAATCGTTTTTATAATAACAATTTCATTGAAAATCGTTACATGTTATTATTGCTAAATCTTCCTGGGACTATGAAGATGATGTAGTTAAAATTTGATCACGATAGGTTCGGTAGTTTTTGCGGTTAGTGGTTGCAAACGAAAAAAGGGTTGTCCTTTTATATAGGACATTTTATATATTACATAATTATATATTATAATATTAATGATATTTATTAATATAAATAAATAATATTTACTTTTTAATAAAAATTTTTTAACCTTTATTAATTTGTTTTTAAATTTTTATTGGTACATTTTTTTTATTATTAAAATACTTTAGTGTTTATCATTGTTATTAAAAGTATTTATGAAAAAATACCGAGAATATAAAGAAACAAAATTATTTATCTTTCAGTAATGAAAAATTTTCTTTTATTTTATTAATATTAATAAAAAAAGTTAAATAACATATAAACATAAAACATTAAGACATGAAAATTCTTTACTGTTCGGTACAAAACAATAAACATCAAATGATATGATAAAGAATACTATTTTATTTCTTTCCATTAAAAAATGTCCACTTTACTATTCAGTCTTCTTTCCTTTGCTCATCAGATATTTGAATATTCATTATTTTAATTTTTGTGGCGTTGACTGCCAATTGGCACTTGGCAGATCTTCCTAATAAATCCATCAACAATACAACTTTGTTTTAAAATTTGGAATCCAACTTGTAGATTCCAACAAAGGATATATGCTGAAATATTTTTTTATATAGTTTGTTACACTTTATTCATGCATTATTTCTGTAAATTTCTTTGGTCGATCCTGCTTTCTTAGCTCAATATCAATCTGAGCAAATGGAAAGTTTTGATTGGTTGTGACTTAATCAGTTCATATACTGGCAAACTTCATGTTTCATAATAGTATTTTCATTGGCACTCATTTTTTAAAAATAAATCAACCTTGTGTGTTCTCAAAAAAAAATTGTTTTCTTGTCTGTTACTTCTTGCTTATTACCTCTGTTTCAGTTTTCTGAATGAACTTAGGTGATCTTGTTTCACAGCTGTATGACAGAAATTAGTGCTATTAAGATACTGTGAATGACAAGATACCGTGAACTTAAAGGTCAGTTATCACTTTTGTACTTGTTTTAGGTTGTGTTAATGAAACTTCTTTTTGTTTCTATTCATTACGTACATGTATCACTGAAGAAAATCAAATTTTTGTGATTTTAATAATTAATGTGATCTTAATAAAATATTAAAATTCAAATTTTGAAATAAATTTTTATCATCCACAATTTTTTTTTTGTGTTGTATGCAAGTAAACCTTGAAACAGAATTAAAGTAATCTAAAAGGTGATAGTTATCGTTTTTCTTTTGTATTTGACATCTAAAATTTCCCTCTTTACATCTATCATGTTTGCAAGCATTCTTACATTTCATTGTTGTTGGTACCTGCATTCTGTAACTTAAATTTTCTGTTGGAAGCATTCCCTATGCTTGTCACTATTGGCACAGAGATTGTATGAAAAGAAATACAGGTATGAAACTTAAACAGTCTTAACAGTCCGTCGAACAGTGTTTTTTATCAAGAACCCACAAAAATTTCTTCCTTGATTTAAGTGTTGCTAAATTGAGGACATTTTTCTTTCAAATAATAAAATACAGTACTATTTTTTATTTAATGCAACAAAGTTTTTGAAAAGGCCTAAATTTTATGTGGAATGGAAGTAAAAAATAATTTTCAACTTAACTAATAAGGGACCGTATAACAGTTTTCTGTCCAGGCATAAATGCTTCACACTGTTCATTAATGATTATCTTGTCCCTGCCACTCCATTTGCACAGAAAGCAACTAAATTTAATGTGGCTGAATTGCAAACTATTAATAATCATAAATTAAACTGCAACATATAGTTAAATGATACTTGAAATCTTCTACTTCTGTATAAATGGCAGTACAGTAGTACTTGTACTGAATTTTTTCTAGTTGGATTTTCATATATTCATACGTATCTTTCATGTTAGTTGCATTTACTAAAGGACAGACTAAAATTTTGCTGTTGCGCAAAAGGATGGTTTTTAAACTAATTTTCAAAGGCTCTATGAACAATCTTCATTCTTTAAAGTTATGTTCATTATGCAGTGCATCCATCACACCATAAATATTGTTACAGAACACTAAACTATTTTTTTCAGAATATCTCTCTTGAAACTCTTCTTCATAATAACAAAAGAAACACATTTCATGTCACTTTGGAGAAGATTTCAGTCTTTCAGCCTACATCCCAAAAGCTTGACTTGTTTCTCTGACAAATTCAGATCCTGAACAAGGTCATATAATTCGCTTTGAGTTATCTACTTCTGCTTCAAGAGTAGGACATTCTTGCTCCTATTGGCAGACTGCAGTGGCTACCTCATATTCTGATTCATTTTCTAAGTTTAAATTTGTTTGAGGATTAAGTACTGGTAAATCCTCACCATGATGCACTCACCTAATAGAGCAGATGATATAAGTTTGGATTTATTAGCTATTCTTTTATCTTTGTAATATAGAAATAACAGTCCAATGATCTTGTGGTTCATTTCACATATTGATAAGGCAAAATTCATTTGCCAATTATCCCTAGACCAGACTGTGAGATGTTACACATGAGGTCTAACAGTAGATGTGATGGGATCAATTCTTATCTTGATCCCCAACTTTAACGCCAGAAAATATTTCAGAACATTTTTTAATTAGTGTACTCAATAGTGAACAACTTAATAGTTGTTCTTTAAACATCAAATTCCCACACATGTAACAGAAGATGGAGTCATTTACGCACTTCTTGGCATATTATTCTTCAATGCAACTCGCTTGACACTGTAACTATAATCACAAAACAGAATGAAACCACTATACATATATACACAGCAAATTTTTAAAAATTTTACTAAGTTATCCCAAAAAATACATAGAATTCCAGTTAGGATATGTAGAAAATATTTTTTACAAATAATATATAGTTTTCTAATGAAACTACATTTATTAGTGAAATTAGATCAAGATAAATTTAATGCAATACTTGATTTTTTTTATTAATAATTCTGGCAAACCTTCTTAAACCATACAATATCCTACTACATTACTGTATAAGTTGTCAACATATTTATCCTATGATGCATATCTCATACCTTCTGTATGGAAAGATATCATTAACCACATGCATTGCTCAGACACATTTTTTAATTCTAATCCACTATCTGCAGAAAGCCCACAATACAACCGATGTGGAGCTGAAGAGCAAATGATCGCTCTCCTGGCCCTGGTTTGTCCAAATGCATCTTTTAGATGCTCACTACAAGACATCCATGATCTTACTCCCAAAGCATTAGAATGGCTGACCTTCTGTGCCTATGTTTGTAATAAAAAGACATATGTTTAAGACATAATAACGTTAAAAATATTGTTAAATTGTGATGTTTGTAAGTTCATTAGAATATATATATTTTCTAATCTGCTTTTACTTAGGCATTCATAGGCTGCTTATAAATCTCTCTGATAGTATTTATTGAGCAAATGTAAACTTTTATCAGAAAATTTACTTGATTTTGTCAATAAGTTAGTTTGACTTCTTTATATAATGAGTTTCCTGAACTGTAAATGTACGGTTTTACTATTAATTCTATTATAATCATTAACAGCATTCTTTTTAATTAAGTATTTTGAATAAATGGTCATGTTTTCTTAGATCATTAAATAAATAGATACACAAGCTCTTTTATATCACTCTTTTAAATCATAAAACTGAATTGTTACATTGTTACAATTGAATAGCTATCAATTAGATAGCATGGTTTTTCTTAATGCTACTAAATAAATAGATTTTTGTTACCTACAGTAAATATATAATACAACATTGTTTGTTCTTTTTATCTTTTGCTGCAGGTACGACACTATTACTTACATAGGTTAAGAGTGAGCAGCATTAATGTGGCTTAATTAATTAGTTTTATAATAATAATTAAAGGGAGGACTACTTATCTTGTAACTGGTGCTACTTTTCCAGTAGGATTAAGTTTCTGTTTCAGGTAATTATACATTCTTGTTTTTTTTTATAAACATGTGCACATTAGATGCATTTATAAATTTGCATGTTAGAATTAAGGAAAATTTGCATTTCCCAAGTAGGCCCCTCAGTAGGCTGTCGTTTGTTTTTTTATTATGTTGTATATATTGTATATGTTATGTTTTTTTTACAGGTTCATTATGTATTTTAAGTTAGAATTAATTATGTTAAGTTACGTTCGCATTCCATACCCCTCATCCCCAATAGGCCCAATTATGAAGTGAGAATTTATATTTTAAAAATATTTTGTTACATTTATTTAAGATTAAGTGCATTTTGTTAAGCCATGTTAATCTGAAGGGAATTTTCCCTAAGTACTGTTTTATTTATTGTGTATCTATATTTCAGGTATATCAAACTGTATTTTTATCAGTTGCCTTTATATTTTTACTAATTTTGTTTCAGAATATTTAAGTTTGTTTCAGGTATAGGTGATGGTAATATTTTACTGATCAATGATGAAAAAAATTATGTGATGAAGAATAAAAAAGGAAAGTTGGATTCCAAAAGAATTAAAATGTTAATAAATTATTAATCTGTATTTATTTATTTTGCTATTTTTATACTAATTTTCCTCCAGAGTGTTTCAAGTTTTTCAAGTTTGTTTCAGCTACAGAAAATTGCAATATCTTACTGATTAGTGTTGGAACAATACAGTAAAGTGATACTTAAATTTTTTTACATGTGATGATGAATGAACAACACAAAGTAAGATGAGAAGGCTAATTTCAAGAGTCAAAATGATGATCAACATGTAGGTGATATGAGTGAGTATAATTTTAAATTTAATGAAATTATAGGAAAACAATATAAAACCTCATGATCAGATTTATTTTACAAAATAAGTAAAGGATTTTTATTTAAAGATAGTTTTCATTTTTGACATCATAAATGGTAAAATGTTTCATAGAATGCAAGATTTGAGTTCAAATAGTTTTAATTTAAAAAAAAAACAAACAAGAATAATTAGCCTTATTTGTTAATAACACAGACTTGTGAAGATTTTTACTACAAGGAACATTTTATGTGTCTGAAGATGAATCAATGGTACTAGCTTTAAATTGAATTTTTTTCAATAATTATTTGTAAAACATTTTGCACAATTTATATTTTAGATGTAGCTGTTACCCTATTGTTAGTAGTAAAAGAGTGCTGCACTCACTGTAAACACATCAACACATTCATGTAAGCATTTTAAATTTGCATTTACCATAGTCTAGTACAAATTTTATTTTATGTCACATTAAAGATTACCTCTCTCTTTTTCTGTTTAGCCTCTAGAACCACTGAAAGGATTTACTTCAGAGGAAAAATAAGGATAATATGTATGAATGTAATTGAAGTTTAGCCTTGTACAGTCTCAGCTCAACCATTCCTGAGATGTGTGATTAATTGAAACCCAACCATCAAAGAACACTGGTATCCATGATCTAGTATTCAAATCCATGTAGAAGTAACTGTCTTCACTAGGATTTGAACCTTAGAACTCAGCTTTGCTTTGAAATCAGCTGATTTGCAATGACAAGTTACCTGCTAGACTAGCCGGGTGGCTATTAAAGATGGCCTACTTTCCACCAATAGCACTGCTAACCTGATAAGTTAACTGTTATTTAGCAAACTCACTGACCCTCTTTTACAAGCAATTGGTTTCAGTTTGCATTCTGTTATGTGAGTTTTGTTTGTATGACATTAAAAATTGTTAATCTGAAAGAAGGCTGAGCAATGGGCAGTTTTTGTTATACTGGACAGTGTAACAGACTTATGCCAGATAGTAAGTGGTTTTTAAATGAATGAAGCAAAGAAAAAAGAAAAATAACATTGTCCCTCTTGTTATGAATTTTTTATTGGCATAATTTAAAATCAACTTATGTAAAAAAAACAGTGAAAAGTGTGGAAAACAAAATCATTTTAATTTTTTGTTTGCAGAATATTTGTAGTTAAAAAAAAGCTATTTGGTTCATTAATGTGCCATTGACATTAAGAATTGTGCTTCATGGACAGCATACTCCTATTTTAAGACTTCAATCTGTGTTACCAGATTAAATTTCATCCAGCTAGTATATAGAAAAAGTTGATGCAACTTTTTCACCGGCCTTTGAAGATTAGAATCTATAGCCACCCAAAGATGAAGGATTTTGTTCACAATTTGGGTCTTACTAAAGAAATTAATAAACTTTTAGGATCAATATTGAAAGGAAAAATATTCTAGTTTCTGGGTGAAATTTTTTATATAGAAATAACAGGAAAAATTCTAATTATTCAGCAGTTTGTTGTCTTGATTGGTCAGTCATCTAGAAATAACTTATGCTCAACACATTGTGTTTGTTTGTTGATTCAAAATAGTCTAAAGATTTACCTGATAGAAACAGACTTACTTCAGAATCAACAATTTCCATTAAAGAAATTTACCTTAACTATCTTTACCCCGCATTGATAAAAGATAATAAAATATGCAGAACATTGAGGTATTTTTTGGGCTAGCAAAGAGGGTGCTTGAAATTTTCATGCTTGGGATGGGGTAATAATGCTATGAATGGGATAATAATTCAAGGGAGGAACACTGAGTGATTACAAAATAGATCTCCTCCAATATAAAAAATTAGTTCCAGGAATAAAAAAGGGAATAAGTAAAAAATAAACAAGTATAATTAACATAGCCTAATTTGTTAATAACAGATTTGTGAAGATTTTTACTATGTGGAACAATTTATGCATTGCGAAGTGGGTCACATGAACTAGTTTTAATTTAAATTAAATTTTTTTACAACAGTTTGTAAAGATTTTGCTAAATGATTTTTGTAGAAAGAAAACAGCATTAAAACATTTTTTCTGTCTTGCAATTTTAGGAACAACAGATTGTAAGAAGAAGAAAATGTCAGTTCTCCTTTCAGCAAATCTGTTTTTAATATTTCTTTTCACTACATTACTCAGTTTATTTTTATAAGTGTGTAGATTCAATAGTCCTACAAATAAGTTTGGAAAAGAATACTAGTTATCCAAGTAGAAAGTTTTTCCCTCTTTTAGGAGATCACTAGTTAGAACAGAAACCACTTGTTCACTAACTTTGAAATTTCTAATAGGGTTTACTTAAATCTTTTTACAGACATAAACTTTTAAATTTTGATAAAATCCAGTTTTGGTAACATTTTTTTTTGTAAATTTTTATTTTGAATCTGGCAAGTTCTGTTAAACTGTATGCAGCAGAACAAAATTAATTTACAGGAATGTGTTCTCATTTAATGATTGCCTTCTTATATCTCATGTTTGAATCATTTTATTATATCATGCTAGTTCTTCTGGTATCTACCTGAAGAACAAAAATGACTGTTTTTACTTTCCTGTAAATCCTAATTCAACCTGCACACCCAATCCAGTATTATCTATTTTTACCAAATCCTTCCACTTACATAATATTTTTATTTAAGTAATTGAGAATGTTATAAAAATGCAGATCCTTCAAAAAAAAAACACAAGTTATTGTTTTAAAAGTAAATTCTGTTTAACATTAAAACAGCTTAGTTATATCATCTTAGTTGTATTTAACTTATTAATATTCTTTGCAGAACCGATCGTAATTGTTCAGAATGCATATAGTTTTTAATAAAATATAAGAAGTCTAATATGATATAAGAAAGTATCACCAAAACGCAAAGAAGTACTTTATAAAACTTTTCTATCAATCCTTTTACAGAAAGCAGAAAGTTGGATACTTAAGAGACAAAACATTAAAATCAAAAACTCCTGCTATAGAATACCCCTCTCTTTTTCTGTTTAGCCTTCAGAACTACCATAAGGTATTACTTCAGAGGATGAATTAGGATGATATGTATGATTGTGAATGAAGTAGTCTTGTACAATTCCAGGTCGACCACTCCTGAGAAGAAGTGGTTAATTAAATCCCAACCACCAAAGAACACCAGCATCCACGATCTAGTATTCAAATCCGTATAAAAATAACTTCCTTTACTAGGACGTGAACTTTAGAACTCTCAACTTGCTATAGAATAGCCGTAAACTAACAAGATAAAAATAAATATCATAAATAATGAAGGATTGTTTTGGTGTGAATAGAATCTGTAATTAAAAACTAAACCTGTTTACAGAGATCTTAAAAAAATTTCAATATGAGAAGATTGCTAAATTCAAGCAAAACAGAAAAGCAACAGACGTAGAGGGATAATTGGAGAAAAGCAGTAATGCAAAAAGCATTTAAAATATAAGCAGATGAAGTAAGTACTGTGTTCAAAAATTGTTTAAAGAGAATTAAAGTTAAGTACTTCAGTTTTTTTTGTGTTTTTTCCATCTAGTTTATTGGAAAAATTAATTATTGTTGAATTAAATTTGATTATACTACATCTCAAGATGATCTAAATTCAGTTATATTTTAGCTATTTAATATTTGTTTTTTGTTAGTCTCAGACCGAGTTTCCCTAAAGAATATCCACCATTATTTGAATCCTAACAAAAAAAGAGTAAATTTTTAATACTGAAAAAATTTTAATCTGTTTAAAATTGCCTAACCCTTCACTAGATTTGAATTTTGATATCATCCGGTGAATGAATTCTCTCTTTATAGCTGCTGAAAAATATGATTGTAGCAAGTTAGAATAACTGTATGATGTCTATAATAATACATGTTAAATATTTAATATCCATTAATATTTTTATATTTATTAAAATTAATTGTGCTGATTTATAATTATATATTTGAAAACAATATATTAGATATTTATTATTTATTTATATTTTTTTTTTTATATATTTATATTTTTTTTAAATTTATATATTTACATTGAATATTACAGATATTGAACAATTTCTCAGTTAAAATAACAATACACCAGCTTGCATTATTTGCAATAATTTTTAAACATTTTACAATTTTATTTATATTTAGATTAAAACAGAATTTGTATAAAGTGATAATTCTGGAAAAGGTTTTTTTATTATACATTCTCTACGCAATTATTTACTTAAATGAAACTAGGTTTACTAACAAAAAAAAAAGGTTTACTAATAATAACATGACTATGATGATTAGTACAGTCTTTTCAAACAAATTATGATCATTAAATTATATTTCTCAACATATGAAAAATAATTAAATAAACTAAGTTCAAGATAATGTAGTGATTTAAACTGATATTAATTCTTTCTTTGGGATCTCAAAATCAAAAACTTTTTAAATAATTCATAAGATATAATGCAGATATTTGTTGAAAACCTTATTAAACAGTTTGTAAATGTGCTGATGGAGAATAATTCTATTAATCCTTTAAATTGTTAAAAACAGTATGATACAGTAAGAAGGTAAATTTTGTACAAAAACTCTCAGAGAATGATGAATTTTGATTACCAGATCAAATAGTAAAAATACTAGAGTAAAACTGAAAATGATTTAAATAATTTATATCTTGTAACCAAACCCACCGGGTTGGTGAAGTGGTTAAACTCATTTAGTTTGGTATGTAAATAATAGTTTATTTGTAAACTCCTACATAATAACTTGCACAAGATTTTTAAAATATTTTCTGTGAAGAAGTGGATGGATATCATTTTAAAAATCTTGCGGGGAAAAGAACATTTCACTAGTTCAGTTCGCACTGTAGTGAGAAGAGAATGTTGAAATGTTATTTGTTTTGTATGCAGGTTTTCCATTAGCTAACTAATGCTAAGGCATTATGCTAAAAGGGTCCACTACTGTCGTAGGCATTACTGGCATTTTAGTTCAAGAACTGGGATATTGAAAACCCCACTTTTTTTTGAATCGCCTGTATACCCACAAAAAATATGGGGACTGTTTGAAGTTTCAAAGCTATGAATTTTTCTTTTTTCACTTCCCAGTTTTAACCAATATACTGTTCTAAATTATTGACTATGAATTTACCCTGCATTTACTGTTAACACTGCTACATTAAAATTAGAGTAATAATTATTTAATTATCACTGTAAAGTTTCATAGATACAGATTATTTTAACTTAAATTTTTGGCAGTTGTAAGAGAATAGCTTAATTAATATTCATTATTATGGAATCTATATATAGATTCTATAATTAAGATGCTACCATACACAGTAAGCTGAATCAGACTGACACTTTTGTAGTTCGCTAGTGAAACATAATATTTCCAAGAGAAACAAATTGAGAAACAACTGAACAATGAATTGAATTAAAAGTGTGCTTGGAATGTCTCAAAATGAAAAAAGTAATTTTTTCATATATACCTGTGATTCATAATTCCTTAAATAGAAATTAATATTGCATTTATTGTAGCGAAACCTAGAAACATAGATAAGTAAATGTTGGTGTGGAAGAACAAAATTATGTAATTATGTTAATGAATTATGTAATGACTATTGATTGGTGAGTTGATAAAATAAAGTTACATGTTTGAGAACAGGTAATGAATCATACGTAAATTCTACATAGTTTGTTAATTAGATATGGAAGTTTAGGGGTAACTGCATTAGGTGAAGTTTAGAGGTAAACCCATTTTCAAAGGAAACTAAAGTCCTGAAATTTATATATAAGGTTTTAATATAAAAGATTTTATATTTCAAGACGTTTCAAATATTGTTAGGATATTTTTAATGAAAATAAATTTAAAGTAAACACAGTTTGTTTGATATGTTATTGTCTATGAGCTGTTAATTAGGAATCTAAACTATTCTAATCAATACACCAAGACATGTTTTATATTAAAAGAAATTGTAAATCTTGTTTTGCTGAGAAACAGTTTGGAATGGTTGCAACAGTAGAAGAAAAATTTTGATGGAAGCATTTTAAAAATGTTAAAATATTTAATTTATTTAAACACATTTCATTTTCATAAAAGTTTTCATGTCCATTTCTTCAAATAAACTTGAAGCACATTACATTTAACTTTTAGAGTTAGATAAGTTAATTCTATATTGATAGAAAAAGCATATATGAAAAAAAAACTGTTTTATGGTACATTCACAATAAATTAGCAAAGTATAATCTTACTAGAAAATACTAATTTAATTTCTGTATTATACAATTACATAATGATTTAACCTGTCTGTAAATCTTAGGCTGTATAACCTCAATTACAAACAACCAGATAAAAAAAAAATTTTAATTAAAATGTTCAGAAATTCAAGAAAAATATTTTATAGTATAGTTTTTATAATTTATGTGAAACAGCCAAAGATTTAATCCTTAATTAATTTTGTATGGGATACAAACAGTTCTATTTTATTGCACTAAGTCTCATAATAAGCCTTTGTAAATTTCAATCTGTTAAACTTGTGGAACAATGAGCCCCATGGCCCAGTGAGATGATTGTATGCATATACATGTTGTAAATGAGGTGTAGTCTTATATAATTGGAATCAAACCATTCCTGAGATGTTTAGTTGATTGAACCCCAACCACCAAAGTACAGTAGTATGCAGTGTATAGTCTTCAAATCCATATAAATAAGTTACAAGCTATATCAGACAAGTTAAATCTATAATACTGGTTTGATCATTTTTAATTAAGAAATGTTACATTTCTAAATATTTTATTGTAAATCACAGCTGAAATTTATAAAGTAATTTAAGGCTTCATTTACACCTTAAGATCTCATTTACTTATCATCCTCGTATTCAAATCCATACAAAAGCAACTTACCTTTACTAGGATTGAATTTCAGAACCTTTCACTCCCAAAATCAGCTGTGTGAAGATGATTTATTACTAATAAAACCAGGATTGGCTAATTCTCTAAGCCATGTGTAGTGATTAATATATTATATAATTATAATATAATATATACAATATATAAATATTATATTTATATATTAACATTAGATATGGATTCTATGAAAAAGAAAACATATAAACAAGAGAACTGATAAAAATTCAAAACATTACTCTTGCTGCTGTTGGAATATATAACTTATGGATTAATGTTTTAAAATTTTTCTCAAATCTTCAGTAACGTGACACATTTTGTACATTTACAATCAGTGTTGTGAAAAATTATTTGCCAAGATTATTGTTTGATATAATAACTATATCTTTCACTCCTAATTTTTATTTATTTAGATATTATTACCAGATTACTTGACTAAACCGCAAAATTTGATTGCCTGGCAGTGGTCATTGATATTGTTGCAAATCAATTCTTATTTATCTTCAAATAAAAATCAATAAAATCAACAATATGAAGAGAAATTTATGAATTTTAATATAGTAGACTCAGATTTGGCATGCTCATTGATTTTTGTTGAATACAATCCAGTGCAAAAAACTTAACATGGGAAAATGATTAATTTGTTTGTGAAAAGACATCAATCATATTATTCAAGCTCTTTTTTATTAACTAAAATATTATGATTACAAGTAACTCCTTACACAGATCTTCAAAGGAAAATAAGTTTCTTACCATGAATTAGGAAAAAATACATTTTCCTGGCAGCATATGTGAAACTTTTTCACAAATTTAAAAGCAATGTATACATCATAGTTTTTGTCTATTTCAAGTAAAGATGCACAGGACATTTACAATTCAGTGTTTGTAGGCAATTTAACACAAAACAGCGACCGTGACATGAAAATCTAAAATCCAGTCAGGTAAATTCTTATATTTTATAAATTTAAATAGGGATATATGTGGCCATAATCTAAATGCTAATCAACTGCTGAGTTTGTGCAAAATATGGGATTGCATAGTTTCTTATCCAAAAAATAAGTATTTCACTACTTAGCATTCACTTTTAATGATATTAAATTATCTTTGTCTGGCTCATTGGTGTTTCACTTATAAGAGTACCAAATGATAGATAGTACACTGATTTAAGTTGAATAGCATCCACGGTAATAACCCATTATTCTAAAACTGTAATCCACAGGATCATTTTATATGAAATAAAATTCACTGGTTACACAAGTTCAATAATGTTTTAATGTTTCTTGGTTACGTTTGCATGTCTAAGTAAATTACATTTAATAAGAATCACATTGTTGTGTTGTGTTTATGATGTATAAGATGAGATGATCATGATCTGTAGTTTAAAAAACAAGAGTGAACAATACAGTGTAAAATAATATATTCAATCTCAGCAGTAATTTAGCCAACTGAATATACAGCTTTCAATAAAGAAAAGGTCTGTAGTAAAATTTATTCTTATAGGATAATTGGATTCATTTTTTGTGCTTTTGTGATGAATCAATCGGAAACCTTAATGGTTTCTACTGAAAATGTCAGTCTTATGTGTTGAAAGATAGGCATTGAAGCTTTTATGATCACAGTATACTTCCATTAAAAAGAAAAAAGCCTGAAATTTAATTTAATCAATTTCAGTAACATAAAGCCCTAATATTTCCTAAAAACTTTTCATTCCATAGAGTACATCAATTAAATTACTCAATTAAGAAACCCATACCAGGTGGGCTGAAAAGTTCGTAGGCTGACACATAGATGGCGCTATTAGTATTAAATCCATATGATTTTTAGTTAGCCCTAACCTTCAAAAGACACGTGTATAAATTTGACAGCTGTCGTACTTATTAGTTTGTGAGATATAGCATTTTGAGTGAAGAAACTTTTGTTAGTTTGGAAAAAATGGATAAAAAGGAATTTCGTATGTTAATAAAGCATTGCTTTTTGGCGGAAAAAAATACTGTTGAAGCCAAGGCTTGGCTTGAAAAACATTATTCGGACTCTGCATCAGGAAAATCAACCGTTGAGAAGTGGTTTGCTAAGTTTAAATGAGGCGAAATGAGCACCGAGGACGAGGCACGCAGTGGACGCCCCAAAGAGGCTGTTACCGACGAAAACATAAAAAAAGTCCACAAAATAATTTTAGATAACCGTAAAGTGAAGTTGATCGAGATAGCCGAGACCCTAAAGATATCAAAGGAACGTGTTGGACATATCGTGAA
>JAAAKQ030007722.1:0-18555 GCA_010016005.3 Zanna intricata | reverse complement strand
AACGCAACGAAGCCTCCGATCTATTCACCCGACGTCGCGAGCGTCCGGCCGGCCGAAGGCCGGCCTAGGACGCGAGTCTGTAATATGAAGCGCTTAACATAGAAAAAAAAATTTGCAGTAATTTTATGAAAACTTTTTTTTATAAAAACTTTTATTTATTAAAAAAAAAAGTTATAATATATGAAAATAATATTTCAGTTGTCATTTATAATTTAACAGAATATAAACGTAAAAAATTCTTAAATTGTTTAATCATTTTTATCTACCGATTTCTGGTTGTTATTATTTCGCAACAGATTTATTAAAACTGCTTATAAGGATTAAGATATGAAATAAATTTATTACTTCAAGTAATCATTAACAAATAAATACTTTATATACATTTTACAACTACACATTAGTTATATAAAACGGTTATAAGTGCTATTCTTCGATAAAAATAAAACTAACCGCTTCAACATTAGTCTAAGACTATCAAAGAATGCAGGGGAAAACCCTTAGCTGATATTAGAGCAGAAACGTAAGATATAAAATTAATATTTACAAAAAAAAAGTGATAAATCGACACGAATAGATAAAAAGGTTCATAATTTAATTGATTCTATAATAATTATAATGATATTTTTTATACTGATACATCAGTATTAATTGTTATACACTATTTACATGTGTAATATGTAACGTTAATAATTATTTTTACTTGAATTCAAAATTATATATATATATATAATTTCTATTGGGATTTCCGCAAACGACAACTGGTGTTTGTACATTTAAACTCCTATTTTAAAAAAAAAAAAGTTAATTGTACTCATTTTTCAGTGTTTCGCATACTTTTTAATTATCAATTTTTATAATTATTTCTTTTTTTTTCTTTTTGTATTTATTTATTTGCTTTTTTTACAAATATATACTTTTCCTCAGTATTTATTGAAATCGAAATGACCATCTAGTTTTCAATTACTTTATTTGCATCACTAAATAACAGTGATAAAAATATACGTGGAAAATAATTAATAACTGTATAGAATAAAATAACAATTTTGGAAGAGTTAATTGAAAAATGTTTTATATATATATAAGTATTCGTTATATGATTACGAAGGAAAAAATTAGGTTTAATTAAATAATATAATTATTAATAAAAAATACTCGTGGATAGAGTAATATTGTTTTTCTAAAAGTATGTATTTAAATTTAATTTTAAATAAATTGGTCGGGTTATCTCTTTGTTTCCTATATATATATATATATATATATATATATATTAATTTACTAGAATCGAAAATAAATCAGACAATTTGTTTTCATACCATGAAAATTCGTTCTAAATTTTAAACTAGCCCTAAGCCTTAAAATAAAATACTTCATTATTTTTTAGATGAGAGTCTATATAATAATATACATGTATTAAAATAATAAATATTTAATTAATAATGACGACCAGTTTAGCATTTTATTGACGTTTAAAAGCGGAAAAATATTGTTTGATCTTATCGCAAGTAAATCGATTTGATCATCCCATGAAAATGTATATTTTAAGAAGATTATAAAAAAATGTTCATGTACGACGAAACTAGAATTATTTTTTAATGTAGTATAATTCTCGCCGAATAGTCTCGATAGGTCTAACTGATATTCCATAAAAATGTGTTTACCAAATCCTTTGAATGGTTAGAAACAATAACGTAAATTTAATGATAGAATTATATCTTTAATGATAAAAAATGTGTTAAATAAAACGATCTTTAAGAAATTTTTATTTAAGGACTGATTTTTTTTTTGTTAATAACGCTGAAATTTTAGGGTTTCTCTTGAACCCTTATAGTGATACTCTTTTAAATGCTTATCACTTATTTTTATTAGAAAGCAAACTTTATACCGGTCATTCGATCTAAAAAGTAGAAACTTCAAAAAATGTAACGGGTGTAAAGAGGAAATGTTTTGATTTCAACATTTATCGATTTTCAGATACGATTTTCAGGTATTACGTTAATAAATGATTTTTAAAAAAATACTTTTACTTTAGAAATGTTGAATTTACTTCAAATTAAAGCTGTTAATAAAATCATTATGAATACATCTAGCAGTCTGTTGCTATTAGTAATCTCTAGGCTACAAAATCCAAAGAACGATAAACAGATTGCAAACCTCCTTTATTACTTTACATTTTCATCCGCCCAAAAATTTGAAAAAAAAAAAAAAAAATCACGATGTTTTCTAATACCACCAAAAAATAGAGTAGTAACAAGAGAAAAATTTACTAATTAGATCAAAGTGAAAATATTGAATTTTTTTATTGGTAATCGGTTGCTATATGTATTATAATTTATATTACTTAGATTAAATATTATCGAATAATTTAAGTGCCGCTGTTTACCGATTTACTACGAAATCTAATATGAGATGCTTCACAAAATGTAAACTTTATTATTTTTTTTAAATTAATGACAAATTTTAAAAAAAGTCTTTATTATACATATTTATATATGTTTAATTTTTTTTTTTCATTAATTGAAAATTATTTAAAAAGAAATAAAAATTGATTACATTCAGCATGTACAATCAACATTTGCGCTACATTTCAATCAAGATGTGAAACCTTTTTTTTTTAAGGATCAGAAAAACTGCATGTAAATATTGAAAAGTATATTATTTCAGTAATTTAAAGTCGATTTTAACTTGAATTAACCGCGTGGAAAAGAATTAAAGAAAAACTCTGATAAAGCTTAATTAATTTTTTATGATATTACATTTTTCTTTTCTTATAATTTCGATAGAAGTAATTTTAGTCAGCAAAAATTAAAAAAATTAAATATTAATATTATGATAACGAGAATGGTAGCTGAATTTTACAGGATCTCTGCAGTCTACTTTATTACAAACAGAAAGAAAAAAAAAAAAAAATCAAGAAAAACAAGAGTCTTTTTTAGAAAAAAAAATACTTTTTTTTTCTGATCGGGTCCAAAAAAATAATAATAAAATTCTAATGTAATGATATATATTCGTTCATATAAATGAAAGTTTATTTTTCTTTTTTGTAGTACAAATTACTTTTTTTTTAGAAATTTAATTAAGTATTCTCTTTTTCTTTTTAATTCTATATATATTCAATTATTCTAACAGTGCAGAAAGAAAAGTAATATAGACAAAGTAATAATATTTATAAAAAAAAAAAAAAAAACAAACATGTTTACTTTGGATTGAGAGACATAAAACACTTATTAAAATATTTCAAGAACGAATAATTCCTTCATTAAATAAAATAATTTAGGCCTATATAAACAACATACACGATAAAATAAGAAAGACTTATTAAAATCTACCTACAACAAGCAGATCGTAATTGGAGTTTTAAAATTAAACGATATAAACTTGTATCAAATTTTATTTAATAACGGCCAATAAAAACAAAGTTGCTTATAAAATTATTGTTTACGAATAAGTGAACACAACCTTATTAAAAATAATATTAAATTTCACTCTTCTAATCTATATTTACTGTAATTCTAGTTTGTTTTATAAATATTCAATAACACAGTTTTAATAAAAATGGTACCTTTAATTTTTTTTCTCGATTTTATTAAAAAAAAAAAAAAAGACATCCTTTTTTTTTTTTAAATTTAACTCGTCGAATTTAGAACAGTATTACAAGCAAGTTATGTTTTTATTAAAAAGAAAAAACTGGTTTGGCGATATGAATAATCTGTTCGAATTTTCTATAAATAATTTTTGTTTACATTAGTATTTATTTTTTTAGCTTGTTCTTTTGATTTATCGAAATTGTATTAGAAAGAGGACAAAATATATATTTAAAAAAAAAATAATAATAATTTGCATGTTTATTGAATTTACGTACCAACTTCAATAAATAAAAAAATATGTGGAAATATAAAAACGTATTACTTTAAAAAATTAACGAAATGAAATTATGTAAAATAATTTTTTTTTGTGATCGAATGTTAAAATTTACAAGATTGTTATGAAAAGTATATTACAGGATATTTTTTTTTTTTTAACAAATAAATTTACATTATTAGTAACAGATGTTTTTTTATCGTGAAAGTCTCAAAATAGTACGTTAAATAAAAAAAAAAGAAAAAAAAGTTGAATATAAATTGTTTTCAATAGATTTTATATTGGAAGCATTTTAATTTAATTTTAGTTACACCGTTTCAAAATTTAATGAAAAATTAAGTTTTATTGTTTCACTTTTAGAAAGATGGCTTCAACAACACGCGAATAAGTTTAAAATAAGTTCCATTTTATTTATTAAAAATGCTATTACCTGTTAGAAGGATTGTAGATACCATAAGGAATGTGGTGAACTCTTGTCGCAAGCCTGAACGCATATTAGAAAAATTGAACATGCGTTATGTTTTATTTTTGTGCGAGTTTTAATGAAGTAATATCGAGAACAAACTGATGTTGACACAGCCACGCACGAGGTCCAACTGACGGACACACAACTGTAGAACAGGTTGAGCGCCAATTTCTCGTGGAGGGGCAGGGAGAGAATATGCGCGCCAAGAAGTTTTAAATCTACCAACCCGATGATTCGTAAAACCCGCTCTAGTGGCTATTTGTTAAACTAAAATGTCACGCCATATCTGTTACACAATGGTATTAGAGAGGGGTCTGCTTGCTCGTACAGAAACACTGTGGTGGAAACAAAACAAAATAAGGTTGAGAACAGCTCACGGCTGAATGACTCGTTAGCTCACCTGTTTTTTTTACTTCTCTTCCCCACTCATCCTGTGTCCTTATGGAACGGGACCGAACGGCAGTATAGGCTCCTTCTTTTCCTTCCTTTCGGTTACCAACCCGGGTACTTTCTTTGACCTTGAGACGAGGTGAAGATGATTCTGCAAGGCTTCTTTAAGCTTTCTCCGTTTCAACAAGTAATAATAAGAACGGTACACATGTCCTACGTTTGCATATCCTTACATAAATTACTGCATTTTTCATATATTGGGATCTTTCACAATATATGAAGAGAAGTATTATTCATTCATTCGGTAAGTACTGTGACTACAAATTGAAATTCTTTCGGTCGGAATTAGTTATCGTAACAACTTTCTTACGTAATTATGTAATAACAAAAAACTTATCGCAAAAAAAAAAAAAAATTAAATCAGTAAATTATCAATGATGATATTCTATGAATAACTGATAACATTATCAGTCAAAATGGAGCATACCATTTCTCCTTTCATTTACGTAACAAGATTATCACAGTACGATAATTGATCATAATTTAACACATTGTAAATATTTATTTATTATAATTTCTTACAATATGTACATTTATTAATCAAAATATTTATTTTGTAGGTCTTTCTGCCTTGTGTTAGATAAAAAGTGTTGCCGTTTTTAAAAAAATAACTCCATTATCCCGTCACAATCCTTTTTTATAATAGTTTCATTTATAGCGGAAGAATATTATGTAATGCTTACTCATTCAGGTTCATTTTTTATGTTAGTATTTGTATGTATGTATCCATGAGTTTGTTGTAAATATTAGGAGACTTTTTAATGTTTTAATGAAGTTGCCATTAATAGTATCGTTTAAGTACTGCGTAGTTGATAAGTAAACAACGTTACTTACTTTTATTATTGTTTGCTTTCTTTATTTTTTATCTCTATTTTTATTATAAACTTCACTGTCTTTCCACTTCATAGCCCTTAATTTAACGTTATAGTTATAGTCCTGAATTTATTAAAAATCATAGAATAAATTTATATTGGGAGATGCTAATTTATTAATTTATTGCTTTGTACTATCATCTGTCCCGATTTTTCTTACGGCTATGACGCTTGTAAAGCACCTAAGATACAAGCGCTGCAAGAAAGTAATTTCTCTGAAAGTAAGGATATTTATTATAGGATTACCACCTGTATGTTGTGAATAGAGTGAAGGTGACAGACCTCTCTAAGACTTAATATCATCAGCATTTTGACTAGCTCGACATGCTGATTGCAGTGCATATTTGGGTCGATGAAGAAAGCAACGGAAGGTTCATACATCGAGAATATTTTACAAGTAGGGAATGATTTTGTTTTAGTAATAAATACAATTCTATGTTATACCTGTTATTGAAGTAACACCTTAAATTAACGTTATACTGAAAATCTTCAGTATTAACGTTAAGAGATCTTGTTATTGATTTGTACCTTAGATACTCACTTTTCTTACCAGCCCTTGCACTAGCAGGCTATACAGGTGCAAAATACTTGTTCTCACTGACAGTTCCAGTATTCTCTCTATGAAAATTGAAAGTATTCTTTACTGGAGGGTGGTCATCATTCAGAAATCTTTTAAACAAGCAAGTGTTAGATTTAAAGTATTCACTAATCTTATAAAGAGCAATTTCATCTTCATTCACTTTAGACATGCTGTTAATTTAAGTATTTAACGAATTTAAGAGAGTTTTTGACCCCCACTTTAAGCATATGACTCCTTAGGCATTTGTTCCCCTTGTTTTATAATCAGAAAGTCGGAAACAGTCTTTAGATAAACCCTAAAATAGAGTTGTGTTATCAAGCTTGACTAAAGAAATACATGGGCCATCGGCTGGTATATAGATCCAATGATATAGCTGAATGCCAATTACATCGACAAAGCTGCCTCCGGAAATCTAAGAAGTTCATATCTTGTCCAGGATCAAAATTTCTTTATATTATATACACAGGATGTGTTATCCAGAGTTATATATAAAGTTGTGTTCCCTAGGATACCCATGTTTTCCATTTTAATACTATTTCTAGAGCATAATCCTTAAATCTATGAAAAATATCATAGATTATTTCATTACTATATAGATAATAGAGTAAGTAAAAATATATAGATTATCTCATAACTTAATCACAACGATAGCATCGCTAGTTTTTTCTTCAACGTATGCTTCACATACAATCTTTAAAAAATACAGGACTGTTACCGAAAACCCAAGTTATTTCATATATTGAGATTGTAATGCCCTCATTAATCCTACATCTTAGATGATTCCATTAATTACAAAAATATATCAACAATTCAGACGTTCGAATTCACTTAAAACTAATGTAATCGCACTTTGAACTCGAGTCCTATATCACAAATAGCTTTTATAACACCATCGAGGCTTAGTCAACCGAAGGCTACATTTTTTCCGACTGATGTTATGCATATTTGTTTCTATAATAATAATTGACTTAATGAAATGTAAATGTAATTTCAGAATATGCGTTCGCTTGTTTATGTACTCGTCTAGCGGTGACGTCTGAATGAAACTCAACAAGAATTTGTAAAATCGTTCCTTAGACCTTCGGAAAAGTAAAACCAGCTGTCTGGCCATTAGGTTTTAAGTACTGTATCTTTTGCTAGTCGACAATTTTTTTTCACCCGTCGGCAAATTTTACTTCAGCTAACAGATGTTTATTTTACATCGGCAAGATTTTTCGAACAGTATATACGAGTACAATTCATTAAACTAAGGAAGTTCATTCCTCAATAATAATTGAAGAAAATATTTCTTATATTGACCATATATTCGTAATTAATTAAGAAAAAATAAGATCTGAAGATAATTTCAATCTGATAAAAATAGTCTTTCCTAGATATACGTAGTTTTCCATTGCTCGCCATATGGGAATTTGAGTTTCTGAATTGGCACCAGTAATTGGTTTAGCTTGTTGGATAGCTTGTTGTTGGGTAGCTTTGTTGTAGTTGTTTATTTCCATTCCTTGTTTTTTGTGTACTTGTGTACTAATCTTTTGATCTCAAAATTAACTTTTTAGATTTTATTTACATTTTTTAATCATCAACATCTCTTTTCGATTTCTCTTAGTACATTTACTTTTACTATGAAATTAAAAATCCTTAATATATTCCCCAATGAACTCGTTATTTTCACAACATTCTACATTTAATTCTTCGGTAAACATTACATTTTTAAACCCACATTAAACATTATTCCATTTATGGTAGGATTTCTTACTGTCAATGTACGATCAATTCCTATTATCGATCGCTAGTAAATATAAGATAAAATAAAAAATCCCTTTCGGCACGCCGGAAGGCGGAGGTAGATTTCACCGGTGCTAAGTAGGTGATAAAAAGATTTCCACCTTAAAGTTAAGAAAAAATTAAAATTTACTCAATATGACAATGGTTGCATGTGAAAAAATGTTCACTTGTTTAGCTTCTTCTTACAGAGCCTGCAACATTTTGGTTATTCATTGCTGTATGGGTTTGTCATATCAAAAATCGTTTCAGACAAAAGTTTTAGGTAATTTTTAGATGACTAACGACCATTTTAAACACGGTGCCTATTAAAGGAGGATGTTTTTTTTTGTCTTCGAAACCTCATTTCCCCCCCCCCCGGGCCAATGTTTGGAGATATCAAAAAACTTTACTTAAATAAGGTTTAGGCCCTTATCCAAAGAATAGTAAGATTTTTAAACGAATTCGATATTTTACTTAATAAGAAAGTTATAGTGATTTTTTTTTCTGTAAAAGCCCCCCATTGTCCGATTTCTCCCATTAACGAATTCGACCGAGATTCAGATAGGTACATTTAATATATCAATATGAAAGTGATTAGCGCAATATTACGGCAGTTATCAAAATTATGGACACGATAACTGCTGTAATTTTGCTCCAATCACTTTCAAATTGAACAATATATATATATATATATAAACTTTTTAATTGCCACTAGTTTGTGGGGTATGGAGGATGTGAAACGCGAAGATATGTCAAAATTTTCTGGAAGTCGAGTTATGGTACTCATTACAATAGGAAGCTTTCTTATGAAATCTACCTAAAAAAAAAGCGCCACACACAATAATAAACACACAATTTAAAAATTTCTTTTTATTTCAAAAATCTGCATTTGATACCAACAGATTGCTTTCATTGATGAAAACTTTATTCACACGTGACAATCTGCATTTGATAAATCCATTATTTTTTAATTTATTATGTAAAATAAAATGCTTCCATGTCGGGCATTCATGTTCTTCTTCCTTACCATTTACTTTATCATCGAACCCTTTTCTGTCACATTTTATTACTTCAGTTCTATTTGTATTTATTTTCAGAATTAATTTCTCTCTTAGTACTGAATTTATCACGTTCAGTACTTATTCTAATTCATTTTTAGTTACAGCTAAAAAGGACAATCAACGAAACTTAATATCCTTATTTTCTCTCCTTGAGTAGTTATTTTGCCCTAGAAATTTTCCTTTGATTAATTTACGGCTTTCTCTGTTTACTGATTGGGAAGCTTTAGAAATAGATATCATCCTTGTGTAATTGCTTTCTGAAATGGAATTTGACTTTACTTGTTTACACTTTTGTCATAGCTACCCGATTAATTCAAATTTTAAATACAGTAGATTATTTTTTTGTTTTTCCTTTTGTTAATTTTTAATCATTTTTATTTTTTTTTTTAGAGGTAGATAAAAAACAATTGAATGTTAACGAAAAAAATAAATTTTTTCATTTATAACCAATTTTCACTTCTTAGTGCAGAAATGACTAAAATATTACACATGTTATTGTAGTACTGGAACTAATTGAATTCCTCAAATTTGTAATGTATGAAAGTTTTGGACGTAGGATTCCTTGATCAGAAATTCTTGTTCATCATCTTAATTGTGTGGTGTATGGAAGTTATAACAAACTAAATTACACCATCTCGATTCTTCGCATCATATATTTTTGTTTGAAGAAAATTTATTACTCATAAAGAAATAAGTTAATTGTTGTGCTACTTGTTAATAGGTCCTTTCATATAAATCCTCAAAACTTCTGATTCCGATTGAATATTTAGGTTTAATCGAATATTTCAGAAATGTTAATGGAATCTGGTATCTTCTTCATCCTCTTCCCATTTGTTACCACCCCAACACATTATCCAAGCCGATTCGTTTTTCTTCTTTAATTTTATTTTTTTTAATACACATTTTCTCCTATCTTTTTTAAGACTTCTGTGTTCGTTAAATACAGTTCATTCCTTTCATTTACCTCAAAATTAACAGCACCAGTGCTTCTCTTCAAGTCCTAGCATCTTGCACGTTCGCACTCATCGCTACATTTCACTCATCTCTTCCGTAATTCCTCATTCTTTGTCCGCCAACCACGGCAGTCTTCTTCATTAAACTTCCTTCGTCTTAATTTAAATACCTAGAATTTAATTCATTCAGAAGGAAAGTTTAAATTACTAAAACATTTAAAACCCATAATGATTATTAATAAATTTAAAAATTAATTAATCCTTTAGAGTAAATCAAACTTTGTAGTGTCAATGATTACGTTACAACTAAAATTGTTGAGCTATGTTCAAATTTTTGAGATTCTACTATTAAAAAAAAGAGACTTTTTTTTAAATTGTGATTTAGATTTATTTTTATCCTTGAATTAAAGCGCATATTAAATGACAACGCGAAACACTCAGATAATAATTTAAAAATATATTCTATAAAATGCAAGATAACTATTTTTTTTTAATCGTCTTCAACCGATGTAGGAGTTTTTGAACAAGTAAATTTTCGGTTATAAGACATTTTGTTCAACAAACATTTAATTACGTCAAGAATAATCATTTTTTAATAAACTGGTATATTCATATTGATAAACCGAATTAGAAAATGGGCATATAGTAATGAAAAGCCATCATTACGACTAGGATGAAATGATATTTGTAAATAAAGTTTTGGAACAAAACATTTTATTCCAGAACGGGCGATGTACAGTGACTTTTGTAAGAAAATTATTTCACTAACTATACAGTCCACGGTTTTTTTCATTGCTACAGTACTTTCCTTTCCGTAACGGTTCATATTTTAATTAAAATTTTGTCCCTGTCGTAATAGTATTTTTTTTTTACTTAAGTTATGGAAACGAACATAACTTTTTTTTAAAAGGCAATTTAAATTATTTTTTTCTTTTAATCGATTTAAAAAACCTTACTAAAAATTAGAAGATGATACATTTCAACTACTAATTAAATTTCGACTTTTAGATGTCTACACTAAATTAAAAGCTTCAATTAATTTATTAACCATTCATTTGACACCATTCAAAAATTAAAGAAATATTGATAAGTATCCTGAATTGCAGAAGTGTATATAACACTATTTTAGTTATAGAAACCGGTAAATTAATTATTTGTTTTACACTCTATGTCCCAGCCTTTCTTTTGGTTTTGAATAATGTAAAGAAACTGAGAATTCCCTTCTCTGAGAGTAATAATGTTCATTATATAGCCTTTCTTTTAATGAGCAAAGTAAAGGTGCTACTTTTAGAAGTGAATATCAGTTACACTTGTTATAATCTAATACGAAATTGACGATCTGATAAGCAACCGTATATTTGTCTCGGTGAAAAAAGCAACTGGACAGCGTGAGATTGCTTGTTATTTGCTTGTGCTTGGATAGGCGTGGGATGCTTGCTATCTTTTGGAGTGATTATGGCTCATGTCAGATAACCTAAAATCGTTGATTTAGAACCTTATCCATATGTGTGTGTGTGTATGTGTGCGCTCGCGCAGTTTGGTCGAACACGCGCGCTCACACACACACATGCACGCACGCACACACATTGAAAAAATATTTTTTAACTATTAATTTGATATTTTTTAAGTTGACTTTTTTCATAAAGCTTATTTATCTTATATTTTTTGTGTTATACTTAAAACAAGCTTTGAAGTGTTGTTTGAATAAACTCGCTCTAAATAGAGGAGCGAGTTTAAAATAAAAAATGGAAATTAATCTTGAGAAACAGCATAACAAGACCTGCTGCAAAGCATAATTAAAAATTTTCAAACTTTTTTATAGTGATATTATTTTCTATTATGGTTTTCCTAATAACATAATTTTTTTTTTAATTTTCGTACAAAAATACTTACGTAGAGTTTCGCATTAGGCTTCTGCATTTATAGTCGTTCCATGAGGCATGAAATCAATCAGCAGTATGCCAAACGACCCCAAAAGACTGTGGCCATCAGTTTGTGACCAAATGGCTGTGGCTTGGCCTTTGTTGATCTGTTTGGTGATTGAGGAAGACGGCATTCACTTGACTGCCGTTTTCTCTCTGGCGTATAATACGAAATCCATATTTCATCGCCGGTAACAACTGAATTTAGGAAATCAATATCTTTTTCTGTGTATCGCATAAAAAGTTCCAAAGCAAATCCCATTTGGATATTTTTGTGCCGTTCCGTTAAGACGTGCGCACCCAGCGGGCACAAACCTTCTGAGACCTAAATGGTAATGTACAATACGACCGATAACAGCTCTTGAAACATCAGAAAAAAGAAGAGCCAGGTCGGAAATCGTTGAGCGACGATCTTTTCTGATTTCATCATCGACGCGTTTCAACAAATCCTCGGTGATTATCGAGGGCCTCCCCGAACGTTCTTCATCAAGCTCATTAATTCTGTTATTTCTAAACCTTTCACACCATTTTCGGACTTTTTTCATTCACGGTACACAGCAACCAACTGCCTATGAATTTCAGCGGGCTTAACGTTGTGATAGTTTAAAAAATGTATGACTCCACGTATTCACAGTCGGCAGCAACATCGATTTTCCTATTTAATTTATCATGTAATAACTCATAAGTAATCAGAAATACTACAACTTAACAACTTACAGACAACAATGCAGCGTGTACATTACTAGCATGGACATGAACGACATAAGTTCGCCAACCTTAAGAAGAGAAATTTCCCTCCCCCGGTATATATACGATATCCTCGTATAGTATATATACATTAATACGCTATACAGTAAAATGTTAAGCAATGAGATGTTAGAAAAATATAATAAGAAAGTTTTTTAATAGATTTAATGAAGAAAACAAAAGTTTCATTAAAAAGACTGTTAAGTTAATTGAAAAAACGTAAAATGGAACCACCGAAGGATTTCCTCTATAAAATAAAAAAGGATTACTTGGTTCACTTGGTGAAGATCAAAGCTTGAACACAGTTTAAAACAAACGTATTACGCTATTTGAGAATCTTCCTTTTTTCAGATCGGTTAAAAATAACCATTTTTGACTGAAATGGTTATAACTTAATTATTAAGAAATACGCCAGAAGCTTTTCAAAGACAATGAGAAAAGGATAGTTATTATGCGATTAATAAGAAATAATTTAGAAATTATTTTCTTGATGAAGATTAGATAAGTTAAATAGTAGTTGAAAGGATACTTTTTTGTTATATCAGATTTTTCAGTAATGAAATAAAATTATATAAGTTAACTAGAAAAGTGGTTGAGTTTTAAAATTACATATCTTTGTTTTTTTTTATAATTTCATGAAACGAATTATTAAGCTTTAAACTCATCGGAAAAAATAATAACGCGACTTTGTTTATCGTAGGTTGCTATGTATCCTCAGCACACGGTAATAATAAAAAGTCTAACGAAGAAAAACCTTCATACGTTAGATTTTTAAATTGCATTTTCAAATTTACTTTTATTTCCTTTAAAGATAATATGCAGCATTAGGGTTTTATGTAACAGAATTTAATTTAAACTTTATTAATTAAGTCATTTATTAAAAGTGTACTAATTTATTTCATTACTGTACAAGATAACCTTAATATAATAATTATTAATGTTTGTTAACAATTTTCATGTTCGTTTTAAATTTTTTAACATTTTTGTCTTATGATATAATTTATTAAATTTATGCATAAACACCACTTTGAACAGAATGCTTGAGATAAGTGTTATCATTATTATTTTTGACAAAATTGTCAATTAAAAGAAGATAAAACATTGCTGGACATCATCTTTTATCATTAAAATTTGTAATAAGTTAAATAATACATTAATATTAATTCACAATTAATTAATTACTTATTGATCCATAATTGTTACTGTTATTAACGATTTATTAGAACAGGAAAATTCCATCAGCCTCGTTCACTGACCTACACGATTTGTCAATTGCAACGTCGAAATTCCCTAGACCGTGCAATATTTTGATTAAATATTCATTAATTAATAAAGTAATATATATTAATTACTTTATTAGAAAAAAATATCCTTCGCGCTGCCCAAAAAAACTGACATTTATCAACATATTTATTGACGTGAACTTTAAACGGTATAACCAGTTCGTTTTAGTTTGTAAGCGACTAAACGTATAGTAATAGATTTACAAATCTATTATAATATTTAAATTTTTAAAAATGTAAAGCAATAGAAAGAATAATTTTTCAGAAAAAGTTTCGTTCAAGATTTTTCTAAATGTTAAAAAATATCTTTAACTTAAGATTTATGTCATGAGTAAAGTAGATGAAAAATATTTTTTAGTGTTACATTTTTTACTTTAACAAGGAAGTCATATTCGAAGAAATTTGAAAATTTACGGTTAATCAAGTTCAGTATTATTTTAAATTAAGTTTGGTTTTATAAACAGTTAATAAATATTACATGAATGAAGAGTACACAAAAAATAACAAATAACCATTGTACTCATCTTTAAAAGAGGAGAAAGAAGCGAATGCAAAAACTAGAAGATTAACACTTAAACTGCTGTATGTGCTATATGAAGATTTAGAGAAAGCATTTGACAAAATAATACGAGAAAGTTATGACAAATATTAAACAAGCGAGGAATTCCAAAACGCCTCATAGGGATCATACAAGAAATGTTAGAGGCACCCAGGTAGCCATTTTAGGGGAGGGAGATAATAAAATAAGGATAAATTTAGGAGTTCGATAAGGCTGCAGTATGTTTATGTATATTTTTTAACATATACATAGATGATCTGCGGGAATGGATAGATGGGATGCTAGATTATACATATTCATTAAATTATAAACAATGTATTATACTCATGCTATTTGCAAATAATCTAGTAATTATTGCCAACTCCGAAGATAAACTACAGAAGACCTTTAAATCGAATAAAGTAGAAAAAGAATATAAGAGAGTATGCTCAGGAAAAACGAAAGTAATGGCTTCCTGCGGTTAAGATATCATCAGATCAAAAATCTGAAGTCATAGAACAAGTGTCACAGGTAAATGATTTAGGAGGTAAAGTTTTAGTCTGCGGTGAATCAGATGTTCCAAGCAGAATTGAGAAATTTAATTACTACAATGGTACCATAAAAAGTTTTGAGAAATAATGTTCAGAAAGAAACCCTACTAAAATTCTATAAAAAAGCATCTATCACAGCATTTTTCTATGGAGCAGAAACCTGGTGTCTTAAAAAACGAATGGAAAAAAGAATTCAGACCGCAGAAATGTGATTTTTAAGAAATATCGCAGGGTGCCATTTGTCGGAAAGGAAGTGGAACACTGACAGTAGAAATTAATTAAATATCTGTAATCTTAATGAGCGAATTAAATAAAATGTGCAGAAAAAATTGGACAAACCGTGCTGAAAGAATGGCAGAAGAAAGAATGCCTAAGCTATTATACAAATATATGCCAATAGGACGCAAAAATTTAGGTCGTCCAAGGAAAAGATGCAAAAGATCAAATTGTGTAATCGTAACGTGAAGAAATCCAAAACATGAGGAAGAAGAAAAAATAAACAGTTATATGTGGAGGTATTCTTATCATTTTTTTTATACTCTATACGAAACAGATACGTTAAATTACATAAAGCATCTAGTAATGCCATGCGTTAAATTATATAAGGCATTATTATTGTAATGTCATTTATTTTATAAAAGATAACTTCATTTCTTTTATAAAAACTATGTAGATCAAAAAGCTCTAAATTATACTTCCATTAAAATAATTTCAAGTGGCGGTTGAATACTTTTTCTAATATTTATAAGCTTTTTGAAAACATTTATGTAAACCTCCTTCAGCTGCTTTGTCGCATTTGCGAATCAGTTGTCCTTTTTTTGCTTTTTATTACAAACGAAAGGAAACATTAAAATCTGCTGCAGGTTTAATCGGAAGAATATGGTAGATGATCTCTCTTTTTTTTCTGCTTAGCCTCCGGAACTACCGTATGGTATTACTTCAGAGGATGAATGAGGATGAAATGTATGAGTGTGAATGAATTGTAGTCTTGTACAAATCTCAGGTCGACCACTCCTGAGAAGTGTGGTTCTCCAAAGAACACCGGTACCCACGATCTAGTTCAAATCCGTATAAAAATGTAAGGATTTGAACCTTAGAACTCTCGAAATCAGCTGATTTGCGATGTCACGTTAACCACTAGACCAGGTCGTTGGGCTAGAATATGGTTGATGCTGGAGAGACGGTACTTAGAACCGTGTAAATACAAATTTTTGATGAGTGTGGATCGATGGTAATGTATGAACAAGATATATTTTCATATCAATCTGAAGAATTTCCATTTATATTCAAACTTCTAATCTTAACAAGTTCTATTTTATAATCTCGAACTCGTTTAATCTTTTTAATTTGTTGCATTAGATAGGTGTCCACTGCAAATAATAACAATAACATGATCTCATGTAAACGCTTACGCCACTTGTTTTTTTTTTTTTTAGAACGATATTGGAGATTTTTTTTTAATATTATTTCATCATATACTTTATAAAGTAACGTTATATTCCCTGACAGCAATTTTGTTTTTTGTTTTTAAACTTAGGATTGATATAGAATGATATTTTTTCATCATTCAATACGAATGCTTTGAACAATGTTAGATAAACTTTTGCTATTGACGATAAAGAAACAAGAATGTATGTCATTATAAAAGCTGATAATTTATTAAAAATAATTAATATTTCAAACAATAGGCACAGATGCGACAGATTTTTGAAGCTGCTTGTTTAGTTTACTATTTATTAAATATTAACAAAATTTTACTGTGTTCAATTTACACTAATACTGTTCGTTTGTTTTTAATATTATACTTTCCTGGATAATTTGAGTAAATGATCTGAATAATGATGACCTTTATCTAATAGGCTATTCTAATTTTTTTTTTTCAATTGACGGAAATATTAATTTTAAGTTAAAAAAAAATGATGAAATCTTTTATTTTCAAGTCATGCAAAAAACTATGGAAAAGTGAAAAATTTTCTACTAATAGAATTCAAACCTTGCTGAAAGTGATTTAATATAACATTATTTATTTTATCGGTAATTAATTAGTTTTTTATACAGTTTTAATTCGTATATTTTTAATCGTTCAATAATGATTAGGCAATAAGTATATTTTTTTATTAACGAATATAGTATGTAAACAGGATATCACAAAAAATTTCTTCTCTTTGTCATTTGACTTATTCAAGGACAACATGATTTGAGATCATAGGGAATAAGAGAGTTGTCCTTTAACCTCTCAATCTAAGAATAGTACTTAAAATCAATTATTGTCCTAAAATGGCTACAGTTTTATTATAATATCTATTTTAATTAAATAAAATTTTTTTATACTTATTTATATTGTATTAAATATGATGCTGAGTTTTCGAAAAACAGATTAACCACGAAAATCTTTAACCAAAGGATGGAAGATTAAAAAAAAATATGTATTTGAAAATATAAAATACAAGATAGTTGATTTACAATATAGGAAAAGATACCACGGTCATTGTATGAGTAAATTGCAGTAAACAATTTGGTTCTCTATTAGGCGTGTTAAGTCTCCTGCTGAGTTGGAGAGTAATCGTTTCACTATAGAAAGGATAGAGTAATTTTTTTTTTTTTGTTATATATATAATTATTCTGTTTTATTTATTATTCTGACCTATGTAAAGAAACTGACGTACAAGAGATACTTTCTCTGATTTTATGATGTTCACTACTTAAAATCAGCGGTTAACAAAGTGAAGATGTTATTTATAGGCTGAATATCACTTGCATTTTTGGTATTTTGACATCTAACCAGTATATTTGTCTCGTTAAAGAAGATAACGGGAATCACTTCACTATTCACTTTTCATTTTAAGCTTAGCACGTTACCCTTGAAGATTGCTTTTATCAGTTTGGGGAAATATTTAGCCTCATAACTTTGCTGATGAATCTGTAGTTTAACTCGCTCCATAATAACAGTAAAATGATGGACTTATTTAATTCTCCATTTACTTTTCTGTCAAGGTATAAAATTTCATTCCATTATTGTAATTTTTATTAAAAAAAAAAAACTGAAGGAAAACTGAGAAAAGTGCCCTATCTTGATTATTTGAATCTAACTTGAATTCACGCCCCAGTAAAACATACAAAATAGTTCTAAAAATATTCCCAGTGAAATAAGAAGTTTATTGGGAATAAACTGCTAATAATTAGTCATTTCTCTAAATCCACGCCCAATGAGGGAATTTTTCTTCAAATTTATTTCAGTTATCGGCCATTTTTCAAGTAACAGCTAACTTCGATCAAAAATGGTTATTTTTTTGACGTGACAACGTCTTATAAATTTATGGACGCAGGCCGCGCACCCAGAAAACGCCGTAGGGCCGAATGTTATGTCACACGGTTCGGGCGCCTTCGGATTTCTTCGTGTGAGGATCTGACGTGCAAGGCGTATACAAGCTCTCGGCTACTGTCGGATAGCTCCGTATCGGCTCGTTTTGTCGTGAGACACGTGAGTGAATGAATTCCAGCGTGCACATTGGA